>PVHX01020284.1:0-21376 GCA_004024805.1 Geosciurus inauris
TCTAATTCTAAAGACTTTCTAAATTATCCTCAGTTTCTGACAGGGGATCAAATTTCTAATTGTCCAAAAATCAACTATATAGACCCTAACCCTAACTTTTACCATATCTGCAATTAGTTATGTATGAAAATTGGCAAAAGGTCCCTCTCTCCATCACTCTCCACCACTCTCCAAACTCTGCTGGAGCAGGGCCCAGCTAGTGCTGAATAGTCTACACTGTTTTATTGTTCTTTGACCAACACCTAGCATTGTGCCTGGACACTGCAGATGCTCAATAAATTAATACACAAACTACTGTGGTTAAGGTAATTAATTTGTGAATAACTAATAGATGAATAAAGAATAAGGATAATATTACAATACAATTAAAAGTTCATCTTTGTGTGTTCTAAATAATACATTTCAACTATATTATAACATTTGTTTAACCATATTATATCAAATGTATTTACTGCAGATACTGTTACGGAGTATAGTATTCAAATAATAAAAACATGTCATTATCAGGATGATTACTTCAGGTAAAAAATAGTTATTTATAGAATGCCTAGTATTTTCCTGGTACTGAGTTGGCTGTAGTGCACAAGTGGGAAATGGTTCTTTCCTTCATAATACCAGGTCACTAGCCTGCATTTGTAGAACTGTACTTCATTTCTTTGAAAGGCACCAAACAATTCCTGACCACTTCTCCATTCACCTCAACCCTACAGGTCTTGGTGAAGGAATTGGTGAGGAGTCATTGACTCTTCAACAATTGTGTTTTGGCTAATATATTTTGAACAGTTCAGTTAGCTTAAGAGAGGTCATTTTCCCCATGCCTATGTCCCTATTTTCTGAGTCGTATTTTTTCTCTTCTTCCTTCTGTGCCATACATACCAAGTGAAACTTGGCTTTCCTGGGTGACTTGCAAGTCTCTCTCAACTCCCAGTCCTAACTTTGAAGGGAGGTGGGGAAACTGGCTCTTGGCCCCTAGCGGTCTTTTCATTGCTGCCCTAAATATGAAGTAAATGTGATCACACAGTTCTCATTACTCTGGTCTTGCATTCTTCTTTAGGATTCACCTTTCTCTTTCTGGATATTTCATCTCTTGACAAACATCAACAACATTTCCTATTATGAGAAAGGAAGCATAGTGGTTGCAGGCAGAGATCTGGAGTCACACTACCTGGGTTTGAAGGCTGATTCTAGCACTTCTTGTGATTAAGGCAGTGATAAATGATTATACTCATTAGCAGAGTGGGTAGAATAATAATAATAGTCCATGTTATTAGGATTAAATGAATTGAGACCTATTAAACACTTAGTTACTGGCACATAGAAAGCACTTATAATTGCAGTATTATCATTATTATTCTTGGTAACATTTTTATGCAAATTGTTGCCTACTAACTTCCAACTTCTGGCCACTCTGGGTCCACACAGAGCTCAAGTTTGAACTAGCTCATCACACAACTCTGTTTTCCTCTAATATTTCAAACCTGGTATTTATTTCCAACTGTAAAAGCCCTTCCACTCATCTTTCTCATCCCTGAAAATTTCCAGAATCTTCTCTCTATTCCCTTGCCTTCAATCACCATTTCTCTCCCAATTTTCCAAACATTAGCAACCTAGCTTCCCAACCTTTAACTCTTAACAATGCTCTAATATGGCTCTTCAACTCTTATCTGGGCATTTAAGGAGAAAATTTAAATGTCTCATATGCATCTATTTTACCTTTTGAGCTCTATTATAAACTCCTTGAAGGTAAAAACACCACCAATAGAAGCTGACAACCTGCTAGATATTCTTTTAAATACCATGCATGGAGTAATTCATTTAATATTTATAGCAAGGCTAAAAAGTATCTATCATTGTTATCCTCATTTTATATCTAAGGAAGAGGGAGATAAAGAGTACCTTTGGCATAAATCTACATATACCTCTAAATATATATCTCATAAGTCTATAATAATTGCTAAGTGAATGAATTTACTCATAGACTATTATAACCTTTCTCTAGTCTGATGAATGATATAAATACTGCTGGAAAAGGGTGTTTCATTTCCACTACTCAAGACTAAAACAGCACCAGGCCAACAATACGGGTCCAACAAATGCCTTGAAAGATAAATTGGGAAAATATCTTCTGTGATTTTGGATGCTCTTCTGATAATAATGATGTGAAAATATTTGTATATTACAGTTAGGGTGCTTTTCATTCTATATATGAACTCTATGTAGTAACTCCTGAGAATTAAATAACCCATAGCTATTTTCATATACCATCTTTGACTGATAGATATTGCAATTTAAACATAACCTATTTTTAAACTACCAATCAGCTACTAACTAGTTGGGTAATTTCCAAAATCTCAGGTTTATGTCTTTAATTTTTTCTTTTCTATAAAAAGGAGGTAGGCTAAAATAAACTGGACTTTGGGGAATCCCAAATGGGTCATTCAATTATGAAATGAAACTATTCTAAGTAGACTGTAAGCATGGAAAAAAATCATAATCTACAAGTAAATGTTCATTAAACCAGTACCATAATCAGATAGAAAGAGTAAGTACAATTACTCACTGGAGAATGAACTCTTCCACACAAAGAATTTGCATCTGAAACTGACTATATCCTATTCATAGTAGAGTTAAGTCCACTCTCACTTGCCTGTGCTTTCAAGCACCCTCTTTTAACAGTGTCTCAATTAATTTAAAATTCATTTAAACCATCCTAAAGCTGATTATATTCAATATCAGTTAAATGCACTCATCTTTTATGAAAAATACATTCTGAAAATGTGCAAAGCGAATATTTTATTGATGCATACTAATTTTTATTTTATAGGAGGATTCATTATGTCATATTTGTACATGCACAGAATTTGATCAGTGTCATTCTCTAGTACCTTCTGATTCCCTCCCTTTGTTCCACCCCCTGATGTACTTGCTCTACCTATCTCCCTTCTATTATTATTATTATTATTACATTTACATACACATATACACGTAATAACTGATTATGGCATATTTGTACATGGATAGATCATTACCAAAGTAAATAGTTTTACAAAGAACTTCATTGAAAGTCTCCTTAAATGAAAATTCTCTACTTCCCTCTACTTATAAATAAAAGGCTCTCGAAATCAGAAAACTTCAGAAACAGTAAACAAAAGAGCACACATTCAAACTTTGGTTCATTGTTCAGGTGTGATCTTAGTAATCCTCTCAACTTCTTATAAAATACATTTATTTATTCCATATATTACAATGTGAAATGATCTTTAAATACAGTTTTATTTCAAAAATGAATGTGTTTGGCTACTTAGAGTTTAGTGTATGTAGAAAGAAAAATTTACAATATTTTCTATGAAACACGAAGTCAAATATACTGTGCAAGTCAATCCAAAATCATTTGATAAATATGTAATTTAAATGATTTTTATTTTCTATTTTTTAAAAATATTTTTAGATGTTGATGGACATTTATTTTATTCATTTATTTATATGCAGTGCTGAGAATTGAACCCAGTGCCTCGCACATTCTAAGCAAGCGCTCTACCACTGAGCCATAACTCCAGTGGTAAATTAAATGATTTTTAAATGGGTAGTTTTTACCAAAAGCAAAATACTTCTTTAGAAATCATATTACAATGATGTCCAAATTTTTCATTTGTTCTAAACAATTTGCTCCTATACTCTTATACAATTAAATATATTCTAAACAGAAGGGAACTAAATTTTATTTGGGATGACCATTATGTAAACATGCACAAATACATAATACACAAATATGCATGTAATACAAAGACAATATGTAGAAAAAATGTAACTGCAATATGTGTGTATACCTATGTATGCATGTGCGTTATACATTTGTAATCACATTATGTATGTTCTATACGTATCTGGATATACACACATACATAGAGACACATAATTTTAACAACTATGGTTGTTGGTAAAAACTTTAAAGTGCTTTGCATATATAATAAATATATTGAAAACACTGTTAAAATCAGGCTATCCTGAAAACTACTGAACAATAGTAACACTACCCTCAAGATTATGATGACTCTTTGATTAACACTTGTTAATCATAATCAAAGAGTATGAAAAAGTGTTAATCAAAGAGTATAAAATTATAATATCCAACCACATTCACTTTTGAGTATTATAGTAAAAACATATTGTTGAAATATCATGATATATTTTAAATTATGTAAAAATATCACTATTTCTTGGAAACAAGGGATAATTACAATCAATAAAATAATAGATGATCTCCATTGACAATTAAGTCAATAATAAAGAATCAAGAAAAAGAAGCCTACCTTCCATTGCCCTTTTAAAGAAGACCTTGCAACTCCCACAGGTAAGGACACCATAATGGCAGCCTGATGCTTCATCCCCACAGATTAAACAAATCTTCTGAGGTAATGATTCGAAGCTGTACTGTGGGCTCTGGCTTGCTTCTGAATCTGGCCTTGAAATGCAAAACAAAATACTCTATTTATTTTTAGTTGTACCACTATCTGATACTAAAGGTTTTTAAAATCAGTATTGATGAGGTTAAAGGGGACTTTAAAATATAACATCATTATATATACACACTTGAAAGACATACAAACTAAACATGATATAATAGACTACCTATAATTAGATTCACTAGACTTGCAAATTATTAACCATTCATCAGTAGTACCAACATTAAAGAATGATAATGTATCACTTCATGTTTAGGAAAGCTAAACTCTTATCAGTTAAACAGAAATCTTTCTACAGAACTCCTTATATAGAATCAATTTAGTTTTTGACAAAATAAAATGTTATGCACTGCCTGCATGCTGGGTAACAAAAAACGTGTTTTGCTTTAAGTGTTCAATAGGACTTAGCAATGCTTTTGTTTAAAGTTTTGAAAACTTAACCCTGTAAGTATGCATATACATATGTGAGCCAGCAAACACACACACACACACACACACACACAGTATTGTTCAATACATTCACACTGTTTTGCCTATTTGCAGCAGTAAAGTCTACAAACCAAGGATTCTTTTTTCTTTTACATTCCATTATTTCAGTATATAAATGAAAATGTTCTTGAAAACATGTATGAAAAATGTTGTAGGGAATCCGAAACAATATTAGAATATTATTAGAATACTGTGCACAGCAGTGATTGACATATAAACAATTAAAACATGTCACGATTAAAATTAATTTTAGTCTTTTAATTAGTATGAAATTTGAGTGTACAAAGTGTACAAATTTTGTACACTTTAAAGTGTACAAATCCATAAGGTGGTTCTGCTTTGGGTTCTGGCCAGCCACTCTTCAAGTCTCACCCCTCCCAGGGAAGTTGCTCTTCTCCAGTAAAAACATTACTGGTAAAGGTCCTTTTCCAAGAAAAGAAGCATATCATAAAAACCCTAACTCGCCACACCTTTTCTCCTCCGCGGGACAAGAGCATACCTAATGTGACCCATATTTTAAATCAAGGGTCGTCCTGCTTCCGAATCTCGCAGCCTTGGAAAGTTTTTTGTTTTTTGTTTTATTTTTTAAAGCTTTTGGGAAAGCACCCTCCAAAAATGGCATATTCTGCGCCCTCTTTGTGTCCCCAAAAGAGTAAAGAGAAGAGGGATGCCAGCTGCCCTTGTGCAGGGTCCCTGTTGCCCACCCGCTCGCGGCCACCCGGGGGAAAGGAGCCCTGTGCTGCCAAAAGGAGGCTGGCAGTCTTGAACCCGCAAGACTACTACTTTGCCAACACCCTGGGCACACCCGGCGCCAAGCCCTCACCTCAGGTAGTTGAGATATTGTGGGTAGACCTGCGGCAGGCCTTCCTTAAGCACAGTGGTCTGGTAGCCTAATTGCGGCAGCCCGTTGAGGCCCAGTGGAGGATAGAGCGCAGGTGGCGGCCCGGCAGCTGCAGCAGAGGTCGAGGTGGAGGGCAAGCCTTCCCGTGGCAGCAGGCAGGCGCCGGCGGCCGGAGGCTTGCAGGGCAATGGTGCAAATGGGCCCTGCTGGGGCGGCGCGCCCTCTGCTTTGTACAGGATGCACTCCAGGGTCGACCCCGATGAGGACGCCGACGAGACAGAGGCACTGGCTGATGTGCCTACAACCGCCGCTTCTCCGGGTTTGGATGAGGGCGCTCGCGGCGGCGGTGCCAGTGGGAAATCCGGAAAGGTGGCAGAGTTGGCACTGGCCACTAGGTACTGACGCGGGGAGCGCACGGCGGCCTCCGCGCCTTCCTCTTCCTCCTTGATCTTCAGAGCTGGCGGCTGGAAATCGCCGTAGAGAGGGAACGCGTCATCTTTGGGTTCGGAGTCTGGTGGGTAGGTGCAGTCAGGGAAGTCACCACAAGGGACTGGAGTGGACGAAGCCGAGGGCGAACCCCGCGGCGGGGCAAAGGCACTGGGGGCTGCAGCCCCGCTGTCGTAACTTTCCCCTTCCAGCAGCTGCCGGGTGCGGGCGGCCAGGAAGGCATGGTTGAGGGGTAGGATAGGCACGTGGATAAAATCCACCACAGTGGCCAGCGGGGAGCGCCCGGGCGCCACCGGCGCATCCTGCTCTGCCAGGGTGACTCTGGGCGCCGAAAAGCGGGAATCTTCCTTCGGGACAAGGGTGACACCTCCTGCAGCCGCTCCAGGAGCGCTAGCTGCTACTCCTCCTCCGGCCGCTGTGCCTCCCAAAGCCCGAGATTTGCCCTTCAGAAGTGGGCCAGTAGAGCTCTCGGACTCCGGGCCATCCTCCTCTTCAACCTCCACGGTAGCAGCTAGCTGCGGAGATGGTTTCACTGCGGCCCCAGGCCAAAGAGGACTTCCAGAAGCCGGGAGCAGCAGCTGCCGGGACGGTGACAGGCCCCTAGGCAGCAACTTATGCGCTGTTCCTGTCCCGGAGGAGCTGTCACCAGACTTGCTCTCAGGCCGGCTCATGAGCGGGGCCAACACCCCCTTGGTGCTGGGGGCACTACAGGGGTCTTCGGGGAGCTCAGGACCAAAAAGAAACCAAGGGCTGGTGGCCTGGCAAGTGGGAGGGCTGGCGTGGCTCTGCCCGGGCCCCGAGGGCGCCAGGAGCGTGTCCAAAACACTGTCCAACAGCCCGCTGTCCTTTTCTGGGACTCTAGAGTTGCAGCTTCCTGTACCCTTTGTGGCTTCAACTCCCAAGTATGCGCCCTCCACCTCTGACAGCGACTGCTGATCCAGCGTCTTCCGGTCTGGGGGATCCTGACCCTGGCACGACCTAGGGTAGAGCAGACCGTCCAGGGAGATGGGTATGGACGAGACTACGGACGAAGTGTCAGAGGTCTGGGTTCCCTGGAAGGGGCCAGCGTCCGGACGACCCAGCAGGGGGGATTCGACCTCGGTGGGCGAGGGCGCGCTGCCTGCTGCGTGGGGAGCCCGGGGGTTCTTTGCCTTCAGCTCAGTCATGACGACCTGAACTCCCCTTTTCTCCTCCCCTGTCTTTAGGGAGGAGGGAAAGGGGAAAGAGGAGGGGGTATCGGTAATATAGGGGCAGAGGGAGGAGAAAATGGGTGTCCAATTTGGCTGGATTGGGGTGGGGGGATCTCCACCTCCTGAGTCGGGAGGGGCGGCGCTGATCAGCTCCTGCCCCGGCCCTCCATCCTGTGGTCATTCAGAGGAAGGGTGGCGGTCCTTTCGTTCTTGCAGCAAGTGAGGAGGGCAGGAAAAGGTAGTTTGTCTCCTAGCTGGGAGAGTTTTCCAAGAGAGTTCTCTGACTTCTGTTCGTGGACTGGAGACGCAGAGTACTCATAAGTCCAGCATTGGAGTGGCTGACGCAGAGAAAGCAATTCAGTTACACAAGATTCTATCTTCAACTATCCCTGATTGCGTTCCACTGCCTTTCTAAAACCCTAGGGCTACTTGGATTTTTCAGTACAACGCATCTCAGAAGTGCTTCTGCCGGTTCCCTACAGAAGGCAACTGTCTTCTCTAAGGCTGCCCCAGTTCTTGGCAGTGCGAGAGGACGAGCCGCCTTTCGTTCCACTCAACGCCAAATGAAGCTAGTTCTTCTGCGAACATTATCCACACACCAGAATCCTCACACTCAAATACTACAGGGCTTAACCCAAGTAGTGACAGGTGTAGGCTGGCTTCAAGGCTTTCTAACAATGCTTCCTCGGTCTAGGGAGGCCCGCCCAAAGCCCCTCCCTCCCCTAATTCCCTACCAGATTGAAACTCTGAAGTTGGTATTTACACCCACTAGATTGAATTCCACTGTGAATAGCAGGCACTTTGGGATGAAACCTCATAAGCATATTAGATTTTGCACCACCAATTAAGAATTTTGCCAATGTAATTGGAAAAATGGATGGAGTCCATTAGAAAAATTTTTGTGAACATTTCAGTATTTCAAGTTTTGTAAAAAATTAACATGAAGGGAATATATTTGGCTACATTATCTTTTAGAATAAATGTATCAAGCATGATCCTAAATATTTAAAAAATTCTCTTATGAGTTCCATAAAAGTGTGCTTTCAAATTTCTCGTATTACAACCAGCATGTTATGGTCCTCTTAAGCAGGTTAAGTCCTCTATATGACTTAGCAATTTGAGAATGGAAGATAATTAATAATACCTCTCTACCTGTTCAGGAATTTCAGATGTTGAGTGCCATACTTGGTTTGTTCTAAGAAATGTGTTCCAATTTTTAATACATACCATATTAAAGAAAGTATTATTTAGTTCTTGCTAATAATGCTCTACTGCATCATGAGATCTTCGGTAGAGATGTTTAACAGTGCTTTCTTGCCTCAATATTCTTATTCTTAAAAGTAATTATCTTTGAGGTTTTAAAAATATATCACCTTGCTGGCAGGGTGGTGCATGCCTGTAATCCCAGCTACTCTGGAGGCTGAAGCAGGTGGATTGCATGTTTGAGGCCAGCCTCCACAATTTAGTGAGACCCTATCTAAAGTAAAAAGGGCTGAAAATATAGCTAAGTGGTAGAGTTCCCTGGATTCAATCTTAGTACCACAGAAGTAAATAAATAAATAATAAAATATATCACCTCCAAGATAAAATATATCGCCTCTAAATTCATGAAGACATTGTAGAGACAGGATAGAGTATTGCAACATATACTTCAGATTTAGTAATAAACCAATAATCTCTGCTAAACCCGAGATCATTAGACATCCTGACATCACCTTAAATACATTCTGTTCAAAACAGTTAATCATTTGGAAAGTTTCTTTGAGAATGTGGAGGTGCTAGCTACGCTGATTTCTCACAGTTTGTTCCACCTAGGTATAGAGGATACAGTGGATGACTCCCAGATTCCAGGATGAATGAAAGTGCTGAGGTAAGGATACTTAGGGAGGGGCTACCTGAGTGATAAATAAAACTCTACTATGTTAGAGCACTGGGTTTTGAACTTGATTGTTCCAGCAATTAATTAACTCTGACTAAGTAAAAATTAGTTAACTCAGAGAAGTAAAAATTAGGTAGAGGACAGGTAAAAAGAAGTCTAGGAAGCAGATATTGGATGTTAACAAGGCATCAAGTAGGAAAATATAATATGGTAACTGTAACAGGGCCATTATGGATAGAGCATGGAGTAAGTGTGGGAAGGAAGTAGGTGATGCTGGAGAGATGATCTAATTTATTATTATGATCTAATTTATTATTATGAACATTTATTATTAAGAGATGTTTTCAGACTTTCTTCATTCCAGGCCATCTTAAAACACTTGGTGTGCTTTATTGAGATATAATTTAGGTACCATACAGTTCACCTACTTAGAGTGTACAATTCAGTGTTTTAAAAAACATATTCAGCCGTGTGCGGTGGCTCAAGCCTGTAATCCCAGCACTTTGGGAGGCTGAGACAGGAGAATCGCGAGTTCAAAGCCAGCCTCAGCAATGGCGAGGCGCTAAGCAACTCAGTGAGACCCTGTCTCTACATAAAACACAAAATAGAGCCACTGATGTGGCTCAGTGGTCGAGTGCCCCTGAGTTCAATCCCCAGTACCAAAAAAAACCCCAAAAATATTCATAGCTGTGTGACCATCACCACCATCAATTTTAGAACATTTATATAGCCCTAAAAAGAAATCTCATACTCCTTAGCATTTACTCCCATTTCCCTTCTCCCCAAATATCCTAGCAGCCACTAATCTACATTCTGTCTCTATGGATTGGTCTATTTTGGACATTTCATACAAAAGGATTCTTCGATATGTGATACTTTTGGCTGGTTTATTTAATTAAGCATGTTTTCAAGATTCATCCATATTGTACATGTATCAGTACTTCATTGCTTTTTGTGGTCAATCGATATTCCATTGTATGGACACTACATTTTGTTTATTCATTTATAAGTTGTTGGGGCTGGGGATATAGCTCAGTTGGTAGAGTGCTTGCCTCGCATGCACAAAGCCCTGGGTTCAATCCCCAGTACCAAAAAAAGTTGCATTTATAAGTTGTTGGGCTTTTTAGTTGTTTTCACTTCTTGGCTATCATGAAAAGTGCTGTTATGAATATTCATGTACAAGTTTTTGTGCAAACATGTTTTCATTTCTCTTAGTTATATACTTAGGACAGGAATGGCTGAGTTATATGATAATTCCATGTTTAACAGTTTGAGGAACTTCCAGACTGTTTTTCAAATGGATTAAACATTTTACATTCCCACCTGCAATTTATGAGAATTCTAATTGCTCCTTTTTTATTATAGCCCTCCTAGCTCATGGAGTGGTATCTAATGTGGTTTTAGTTTGTATTTCCCTGGTGACTAATGCCATAGAATTTGTAGAATCTGGACAGCATTGCTATGCCATCTTTCACGTGTTAATTTATTTAATCCTTCAACTTCCCACGAAATAGGTACTACTATTGCATTCCATAATTGGGAAAATTGAAGCACAGAGTTATCAATATTATTAAGATAGTAAGTAACAGAGCCAGATTTGAACCCAAGGAATAAAATGCCAGCCTTCTTATGAATGTTACTTTGAATGTGAGATGGCTTGAGATTTGGTTTCCAGGTTACTGCCATAAAATTAATACATGGCCTCATTTTTAATCTGACAAACAATATCTGGCTTAGTTTTAATTGGTTACCAAAAAATTCTCTCAAGCCATACTGTTTAACTAGGTTGCTTCCATAAGAATGAAAATATTCAAGTGGGAAAACAATAATAAAGCATATACTAATACCCAGCATATACTAATACACCATTAGTCTATGAAATTTGGCGCTGATTGATTGGCATTATTGGCACAGGAACTTCACAAATATGTGAATCTTTGAATGAAACAAAATTCATTGTCTAAATTCAGGCGCAATGGGGCTAACACCAAATATTCCGGAGGATGACTTTTGTTTTGGAGAAGAAAATATAAACTTAGGAATTTTTTCCTATAATTTTAAAGGGGAAGTTTTATTAAGGCATAATTGTCATGTGGTAAGATACATACATTTAAACTGTACAATTTTTAAAGTTTTGGATGTGAAATCCTTGGTATGAACAAATATAACTTTTGCTTCCAAATGTGTTCTCATGCCACTTTTTACTTATTTATCCATTTATCTATTTGTTTGTTTATCTTTTCATTTTGTGATACTGGGGATTGAACCCAAGGGTGCTTTACCACAGAACTACATCCCCAGTCTTTTGTTTTTTTTATTTTGAAACAGTGTCTCACTATATTGTGGAGGACTAGAACTTGTGATCCTCCTGCCTCAGCCCCCTGAGTCCCTGGGATTCCAGGCATTCACCATGACTGGTATTACAGATATGTGCTGTGGCTGGGATTTCAGGTGTGCACCACCGTGCCTGGCCATGCCACTTCTTAATTCTGCTCTTTCCCATCCCCTTCCTCTACTACCTCCACCACACCCCCAGCTACCACTAATCTGTTTTATCATTATATATTAGGTTTTAAAGATTCATATCTGATTTACTAAACATTATATTAAATTATAAACACAAGATGTATTTACTTCAGATTTTTATTAATAAACTTTATTTTTAAAACAGTTTTAGATTTATTGAAAAATTTGAGCAATAGTACTGAGTGCCCAAATATCTTCATACAGTTTCCTCCGTTGTTGGCATCTGTATTAACAAAGCACAGGTGTTATAATCAATGAGCTAATATTGAGGATTTGAAATTAATGAACATCCATTAGATATTCAGATTTCCTTAGTTTTTACTTAATGTCCATTTTTCTTTCTAGGATCCAATCCAGGACATCACGTCTATTGTTGTCTATCTCCTTGTGCTTTTTTTGGCTGTGAAAGTTTCTTTAGACTTTTCCTATATTTCATGACCTTGGAAGTCCTGAGAAGGATTATAGAATGACACTGTAAATAGTCTGTGGTCCTTGGCTTTGGAGAAGAAAATAAAAAAGTTAAAATGTCATATTCATTATACCATATCATGGGTACATCCTATCAATATGACTTAGGACTGTCGATATTGACCTTAATCACTGGGCTGAAGCAGCGTTTGTCAGGTTACTTCACAGCAGTTATTCATTTTCTCCCTTTCCATATTGTACTCTTTAGAAGGAAGTCACAATGAACCACTTAAAGAAGTATGGAGGAGTAATTAGCCTTTTCCTTTAAGGTGGAGAACTACATGACTTATTTGGAATTCTGCAATTCTGCATGAAAGATCTACAGTTTCTCCCGTTTACTGCTTTAAACCACTTTAATCCACTATGGATTCATTTTGTTGCACAAATTGTTCTAGCTTTGAGTATTTGGGAGTTCTTATTTCCTACCTATAATGATTTGGACCTTAAATGTCCACCAAAAGCTCTTGTGTTGAAGGCTTCATTCCCAACCAATGCTGTTTTTGAGAGGTGGTGAAAACCTTAGGAGGTGGGGCCCAGTTGAGGGAAGTAGGTCATTAGTGGTGTGCACTTTTCTTCTGGCTGCCATGAAGTGCGTAGCTTTGCTCTGCCACATGCTTTGCACCACGATGTTCTGTCCTGCCATGGAACAATGGAGCCATGAGCTGAAACCTCTTTAACTGTAAACCAAAACAAATCCTTCCAACTTTAACGTTGATTACCTTAGGCATTTTGTCACAGTGGTGGAAAGTTAACCAATACAGAAAACTGGTACTGAGAAATGAGGTCATTGTTGTGACTATACCTGATACTGTGGTTCAGAAGACTTTAGAATTGGTTTGTGGGAGGAATTTGGAAAAGTTTAGAGAATCAGGCTAGAAAAAGTTATGATGCTTTGTAAAGTGGAGTTTAACAGGTGATTCTGATGGAGGCTCAGAAGACAAGAATGCTGATAGGAATGGAGAAAGTAAAGGCCAGCCTCATGAGGTTTCAGATGGAAATGTGAACTCTACTGGGAATTATAGTAGAGGCAATTCATGTTATATTTTGACAAAGAACTTGTCTACATTTTGTTCATACCCTGAGACTTTGTAGGAGTTTGAGTTTAAAGGTGATAAACTAATTAATCCAGAGAAGGAAATTTCAAGGCAGTACAACATGGACATGCAGACAGTGGCAGGACTATTACTGGCTACATTTTGCCAGATTTTCAGTGAGAATAAATTTAAAAAATAGTAGAATGAAAAGATTTCATAAAATTTTCAATTTGGCCAGAAAAGGAGCATTTTTAAAGTTGCAGCCAAGGAGGGTGTAGCTGTTAAAGAGATCATTGCTATTAAAATAAAGAAACTATTTTTTGCTGGGTCAATAGGAATGATGCCTTGAGAGCATCTCAGGAATTAGCAAGACTCCACCCATTACAGGGTTAGGGTGCAAGATTATAATCTTTTTCAAAGACTTTGCTTTGAGAAGAGAACTTTGCAGCACCCTGCTTTGGCAGGGCCACATAGGGAATTGTTTCCCCAGGATTCTTTCCCCTATGTTCAGCCATCCAGGCACTCAGAGGTGACTGCAGTCATGCTCTAAGCAGAACTGGCTATTTCTCCAGCAGGTGGCAGACCTTGGCATCATCCATGTGATACTGTTTTTGCAGGTATACAGGGTTGTGGAATCATGAAGACTTCTACCAGTATTTCAAAGAAAAGTCTGGGAGGATAGGCAATATGTAGCAGGGTCAGAGTCTCTGCAAGCATCCCTTGAAAAAGTGATTTATGAAGCTGTGAGAGTGAAGCCAAAGCTATAATAGATATCCTAGGAAATTGTAGATGCCAGGAATGAAGACTTCTGCCAAGGCAGGCAGCAGCATAGCCAACCCAAGAGAGAGAACACAAGGGCTACAGTCAGAAGGTCATGGGGGAGGGCTTCCCATGCCCTTTGGAGTTCATATCATGTCACTGTGAGCTGGATGTTGGACTTGGAGTTGCAGAGTTTAATATTTGCCTTGCTCTGTTTTGATCTTGCTTTGGCCAGTTTCTTTCTTGTTTTCCTATTTCTCTCCTTTGAAATGGGAATGTTTACCTTATCTTATTGTTTCTTTGAAGAATATAACTGTCTTTGTTATTTTACAGGGACTCACAGCTAAGAGTATGCTATAAGTCGCAGAGGAGACTTTGAACTTGGATTTTTGAGCTATGCTGGAACTGTTGTGAGTATGAGAAATCTTGAAGATAGTTGAATGCATTTTGCATTTTGGGATCAACATAGGGGCCATGGGATCAATGTTATGGTTTAGATCTTGAATATCCCTCAAAAGTACATATGTTGAAGTCTTGGTCTCTAGTTGATGGTCCTTTTGCAAGGTAGTGGAAACTTTAGGAGGTAGGGCCAAGTTGGTGGTGGGTCATTAGGTGGTGTCCTGGAAGGGGATAATGGAACCCCAGATACCTCTTCTCCCTCTTTGCTTCCTGACCACAATTAGGTGGAGCACCTTTACACCTTTACATGCCACATGCTTTCCACCATGATTTTTTTGCCTTGCCACAGGCCCCAAGACAATGAAGGCAACTAATCATGAGCTGAAATTTCTGAAACTATGAACCAAAATAAATACTTTCTCCTTTTAAGTTGATTATTTCAGTTACAGTGATGGAAAGCTGATTAATACATCACCTGAGTCTTAGAGCCAGCCTTTCCTCCAAAGAACTTGATTTATTTTATAGAAAAACTGTTTTAGAATGAATATCTTGTTGCAAAATTGCTCTACATTAGGTTTTATTTAATAGAATTTTGTGTAATCCAGTACATGCTTTTGAAGATCTAGTTTCCTTCATTAAGCATAATTGAGTTTCTGCATGTATCAATAGTTCACTCTTAAAAAATATTTTTAGTTGTAGATGGACACAAAACCTTTATTTTATTTATACTTTTATGTGGTGCTGAGGATCAAACCCAGTGGCTCACACATGCTAGGAAAGTGCTCTACCACTGAGCTACAACCCTAGCAAAAGTTCACTTTTTATTGCTGAGTGTTTTAGCCAGTTTTTTTTTTTTTTTTTGCTGCTGTGACCAAAAGACCTAATAAGCAGCAATTTTAGAGGAAAAAGCTTATTTGTTGCTCATGATTTCAGAGGTATCAGTCCATAGACAGCCAACTCTATTGCTCTGGGCCTAAGGTGAGGCAGAACATCAAGATGGAAGATTGTGGAAGATGGTGGAAGATTGCTCTAGCACAGGACATGGCCACCAGGAAGCAGAGAGAGGGAGTTCTCCTCTCATCAAGGACAAAGCATATACCCTAAGGGTATGCCTCATTGACCCACCTCCTCCAGTTATACCCTATATGCAATGTCTCACACCTAATACCTAGACCATAACTCTGAGCAATAATTCATAATATAACATGATTTATTAGTTTATTTATCCATTTATCTGTTGATGAATGTGTTAGCTAACTTTCATCACTTGAGCAAAATATCTGAGAAAAACAACTTAGTAAAGTAAAAAGTGTTCATTTTGGTTCATGGTTTCGGAGGTTTTGGTCCATTGCTTTGCATCTGAGGTAAAGCAGAACAAGATGGTAAGAAGGATGGTAACAGGAGGCTGCTGATCTCATGACAGTTAAGATGCAGGCAAGAGAGAGAAGAGGGGACCAGGGACAAGATATACACTTCAAGGACACCCCCTAGTTACCTACTTTCTCCAGCTAGGTCCCATCTTCTACAGTGTCCATCACCTCCCAGTAATGCCAACAATTATGAATCCACAAATGGATTAATCCACTGATGGTGCCACAGCCCTCATAATCCAAGGATTTCCCAATAGCTCTACTTCTGAACACTGCTGTACTGAGGACAAAGGCTTCAACACATGAGCCTTTTGGGAACTTTCTATATCCTAACCAGAACATGAAACATTTGGATTGCTTCCATTTTTTTGGTATTACAAATAAAGCTACTATGAAAATATGGGTAGAAATCTTTGAAGGACATGTGTTTTAATTTCTCCTGGGTAAGCACTTAGAAATGAAATGTCTGAATAAACTAGTGGGCATTATGGTCTGCATGTCTGTGCTTCACAAAAGATTGAAACTTAGTCACCAATGGGATGACCATAGGAGGCAGGGCCATTGGGAGGTAATTAAGTCATGAAGAGCACCTAGCCCCTTCCATCACATAAGGACATGGTGAGAAGATGCCATTTATAAACCAGAAGGCAGGCCATCATCTGAAATTGGCTCTTTCTCCTTGATGGAGGACGTCCCAGCCTCCTGAATTGTTGTATCTAAGCTGCCCAGTTCATGGAATTTTGTTACAGCAGCCCAAATGGATGGTAGATGTATCTTTAACTGTCCATTTTCCAAAGTGGCTGTATCATTTTATCACCAGTATATTAGAGTTCTAATTTTTCCATATCCTGGACAACAATCTGGTCAGTATTTCTAATTTTACCAATTCCGATTGTGTACAATGTATCTCACTGTGGTTTTAATTGAGTTGGTTAAGTTTTTTTAAAAAATTTACAAATTTAAAAAATGCTATTTGATATTTGTCATTCTAGATTGAGGCAACTGTTAAATCTTTGCAAAGGGATAATTGTAGGCGAAAGTTGGCACTTGGTACATACCACAGAGGAAGGTGTACAAAGGTCACTTCTCTGACTTTTACGCAGCCTTGGGTTCTGAATCCAGTGGCTCACACAACTTCTAGGTTATTCAGGCCCCTACATGGATGTACTGACTAACCCCCAATGTGTGTCTGTTTTTATTAACAGTTGTTCTGGCAAAACTACCCCCAAAGTATACCTTTTAACAGACTTTTTGGCTCCCAGTAATAGGGTTCTCAACAAAATGTGACTTATATAGTAGATGCTGCTTATCTCATATAACAAGAGATCTGGAATAAAGCAGCTCTCAGGCTAGTTAATCAGTGGTTCACTAATGCTCTAAGGTTGCAGACTCCATCTTTCCAGTTAGCTAGCTTCGGTGGTTTGGGTTTTGTTGCCTTCCTTGTCCCCTAGTGACCACGCTGGCTACAGAAGCAGCAGGCATCCAAGCCTCAAGCAACCTCATCCAAAATTAGGAATAAACAGTTTCTCATGGCATTTTTTTTTAATAGGGAAGAAAATTTTACCCAGAACCTACCTCAATGACTTCCTATCAAGACTTTTTGGCTAGAACTGAGTCATCTGCCCACCACTAAACCAGTTGTCCGAAGAATTTAAATAGACGAATCATGATTCATCTTCTACAGCTGAATCTACTGCTTTGTGTACTCTGCTGCTAATATATGAATAAAGTTGGGGTGTGATATGAAAGGAATAGGAGTGGGGAGATAGATGGTTGAGAATTCAACAGTGTCTAACATCATGCCAGTCTTATTTCCCTCAGAATCCAAAACAACACTTAAACTGAGAAAAGAAATTCACATTAATATGTGAGTGAATTTAATAACTCTCATATTTTTGTAAATATGGTATTTTCATACATTTATCCTGCTTATTTTTTAACACATAAATACATGCTGGAGATTCTGCTTCAATGTCCAGATTCTACTGGACATTTTACCACTGAGCAATGACTATCAACTCAATATCCCTTTATGTACCTTGAATTCTTCTTCACCTATATGCACTAATCATGCTGGGTATAGCTGTCATTTCTTTGGTTCTGCAGTTTAGAGATTACACAGAGCTGCATTTGTTATACTTGTATCCCTGAGGCCATATATACTTAAATGGATCTGGCTTGCATTTTAGTATTGAAATATTTCGATTTTTGATTGTGTAGTCTAGTTTTTCTCCCTAATGTAATATAGTTTTTAGAGAATGTTCTAAATTACTATTGAAAGTCTGTATGTATATGGACTATTGTAGAATGAGAAAAGATTGACAAATGTAAGTACTAAACTTAAAAATGTGTCAGTTAATCTCTAGTTGGTATGTTTACTAGGAGGCATAAATCTTGTGACAAGTCAAGGTACCATGACATTGAAAAGGAGCATGAAAAGTAAGAGCCAGGAGGTAATTTTTTTTTGGATGAGTACCAGAATTATTAATTATTTTTAATTAATTTTTATTGGTGCATTATAATTATATAGACAGTGGAATTCATTGTAACATATTTGTACCTGCATTTAACATAATTTGATTTTTTGTTATAAAGGGCATCAATGAGACAATTGACAAAATTAGAATATTTTGTCAATATTTGGTCAATGCTAATTTACTTATGTTGACATCTATACTATAATTACCTATGAGAATTACCTTGTGTTTATGATATACATACCACAAGTACTTGTGTGTGTATGTATATATACATGTGTATATGTGTGTGTGTGTAAATAATGTTGTAAAATCTAAACCTTTGCAGAATCTAAACAAAGCTTATATGAAAACTCTTTTTATTATTTTTTTCAGAAAGTATGAAATTATTTCAAACAATTTTTTTTTTTTTTTTTGGCAGTGCTGGGCATGGAACCCAGGACCTAGGGCCTTGTGCTTACTAATCTAACACTCTACCACTGAGCTACATCCTCAGCAACCAAATTGTTTTAATAGAGTGTCACTAATTTTTGTGACATTTTCTCTCAAATAATTGACACTCATTCTGCAAGTTTTCAGTCCTCAAAGGAGCAGGTGACACCATACAGCTCTTTTGCCCCCTGACGAGTAGCAATTATAGGAAGTCATTAATGCATCTCAAATTCCAAGATGTTAAAATGGAGAAAGTATGTATCTTAGAGTCATGGACACATGTTAATCAGAATATCCAAATTTAAAGGGCAGATTCGAACAAATTATGATTCTTCCATTCTCCCTGTTTGGAACATTGCATTAGTGGTATTGTGCTCTTCCGAAGGCATCACTTTCAGAAGCACGTGGCCAACTTGCCCCTCATGACTGATATTAATTTTGAACACTGGGCCAAAGCATATTGTTCAATATATCTGCTGTGTAGTTCCTATTTTCTCCTTTCAATCTTCACTTTTATGGTTGAAAAATTTTGACTTTCTTATTCTAATTATCCCTTCACCTTTATCAGAAAACTTCTGTAAAAAAACCCAACCTTCCTTCCTTCCTTCCTTCCTTCCTTCCTTCCTTCCTTCCTTCCTTCTCTTCTTTTCCCTATTATCAAGATTGATTCCTTAGATTCTTATCCTCCCAAATTTTCAGTTCTTATTTTTTAGTAACTGCCTTTAATTCAGTGCTCAAATTAGCCTAGATTTGGCCAGTGGGAACCACTTCACACTGCCTCTTTTGTTGTTTTAACATGCCCCAATCATTTTTTTTTAAAACTCTTTCTTACTTTATAAAAATATCAGGTAGGAAAATTTTGCATTTCCTGTCCCAACTGTTGAATCATCTACTTTTTCCTGAGGAAACTTGATTCAGTTTAGTATAAAATGCAATTAGAAACCTAATCCTAGGCACTCAATGTGTTCATAACTACTGGCGTTTCATTTGCTTTTAAAATAACATTAAATAACATATGTGAATATGTGTCTGAGTGTGTATGTGCATAATTTGTTATACATAGAAGTTCTGTAGGATATATATGTTTAAGGTACTATAGAATCTAATTTTCTATTTATGAAGGTACAAGAAATCATGAGTTATTACTGATCTTTCCAGAAAATTATATTTTTCTCCATATTTTCATGGGTGCATTAGAATTGTATATAATGATGGAATTTATTTTGCATATTTGTACATGCATACAATATAACAATATATTTTGACCAATATTATTTTTCAACTTCTTGGTAATTTTTTAAAATATATAGACTATGTAAACTATTAACATGTTCTGAAATTCATATTACTTTGTTTAGCTCTTCATTTCTGTGGCAAAATATCCATGAAAAACAACTTAAAGGAAGGAAGATTTATTGTGGCTCACAGTTTCAGAAGGTTCAATTCATGGTCAGTTGACACCATTGCTTCTGCCACTGTGGTGAGGCACTATGTCATGGTGGATGTGAGTGGCAGAGCATACTTCCTCATCTTATGGTGACCAGGAAGCAGACACTGAGAGAAGAAAGAGGGGGCTGGTGATAAGATCTAGACCACAAGTGTGCCCCCAAGAACTATGTCCTACATTCTACAGTTTCTACTACCTCCCAATAATGCCATCAAATTATTAATCTATCAATGGATTAATTTGCTGATGTGTTCAGAGCCCACATAGTCCAATCACTTCCCAAGAGCCCTATCTCTGACCATTGCTTCATTGTAGACCATGCTTTCAACATGTGAGTATGGAGTCACTTCATATCCAAATGATAACAACTAACTGCACAAAAGGCTCTGCCCACGGAAGTGCCATGTCCCTCCCTGTCCCTTTCACCTTTCCCCCAATTTTATTAATTTCTAGTTTACCTTTTCCTTCTTTTTGTCAACATAAGCAGATATATTTGCCTTTTAAAATTTCTTATTTCCCCTAAAAATGGTATGTCTCTTTTCACTTTATATATCTCCAAATAATTTCCTATCAGTTTAGAGACATTTTTCTCATTAATAGTTCCAACTGCATAGTACTACATTCTGAGAATAAAAATTATAGTTTATTAAAACAATATCCATTATCTAGACATTTAAGTAGCTCTTAACATTTTAAATATATAAACATTTTGCAATGTAAAAATTTAAATTACATAATTTCTAATGTTTTGCAAGAATAAATTATCTAGTCCATGTGTATTTTAATATACTTGGAGATGCATATGTAAATTAAATTCAAGAAATGGGGTTGCTAGTTATGAATGACACATGATTACACAGTTTCATTAGTACTCAATTCCTCTCCATGGGATTTGTACCACTTTGTACTTCTACCAGAAGTATAAGAGAGTGCTTTTTTCCCTAAGCTTCATTGACAGAGAGATGACTGTCACAATCTTCATCAATAGAGTTGTTGACTTTTTGTCAATCTGATAGACAAGATATGGTATATTTTCTATTTTAATATTTTAATATACTATGAACATTTTGTATCTATTTCTATAAGTTTCCTATTCATGTCTTTTACCCTTTTAAAGCTTATTGTTATTTTTCTTTCAATTTTTAAAAAATTATT
>PVHX01020284.1:21476-32475 GCA_004024805.1 Geosciurus inauris
TTATATTCCAAATTTGCTAATGGCATTTCTTTTTTTCTTTCTTTCTTTTTTTTTTTTTTTTTTTTTTTTTGGTACTGGGGATTAAACTCAGGGGCACTCGACCACTGAGCCACATCCCCAGCCCTATTTTGTGTTTTTTTTTTTTATGTAGAGACAGGGTCTCACTGAGTTACTTAGCACCTCGCCATTTCTGAGGCTGGCTTTGAACTCGAGATTCTCCTGTCTCCACCTCCCTAAGTGCTGGGATTACAGGCTTGCGCCACCGCACCCGGCTTAATGGCATTTCTTATCATGAAAGATAGTTTACAAAAATTTTGTGAACTAGAAATATAACTTAGTGGTATAGCAAAGCCCTGTGTTTGATCCCCTACTGAAAAAGAAATGAAAAAGAAAAACTTGTATAGTTCAAATTTATCAATTTTTGAAATTACACTGTAATTTAAGATATAACTTCAAAGTCTTTTTCTTTTTTATAAATGCATTATAATTATATGTAATAGTGGGATTCATTATTCCATATTCATACATGCACATAATTTGATCAATCTCATTCCCCAGTACCTTCCTTTTCCCTCCTTTCTTCCCTCCCTCTGAGCCACTTGCTCCACTCCACTGATCTCTCTTCTATTATTGTTATTTTAACCTTAATTTTAACCTTAATAACTGATACATATCATATATATTAATTACTTATATACTGATATATATCATAGGTAGCTGATATATAGATATATACATGTATATAATTCATCATGGCATAGTCATATACAGACATAGCATAATTTGGTAGAGTTTGTTCCCCAGTACTTCCCCATGACCACTTTATCCCCCATCAATCCCCTTATTCAAGTCCATTGTTCTTCCTTCTATTTTTATGAACTGTCCCCCCTTAAAATTCCTCCTTCCCCATCCTCTCTTTTCTCTTCCATATAAGAGAGAAAACATTCTTCCATTACTTTCTAAGTCTGGCTTCTTTCACCTAGCATGATGTCCTTCAGCTCCATTCATTTACCAGAAAATGACATAATTTCATTTTTTATGGTTGAATAAACCATGTATATACACATGCCACATTTTTGTTATCCCTTTGTTGACAGGCACTTAGGCTTGTTTCATAACTTGGCTAGTTTGAATGGTGCTGCTTAAACGTTCGTGTGACTGTATCACTACAGTATGCTAATTTTAGTTCTATTCCACCTAAGAGTGGAATAGTTGGATCATATGGTGATTCTATTCCTAGTTTCCATAAGGCTTCCTAATCTCTATAAGGCTTACAAAGATTTTTTCCGCACTAAAATCATGTAGGATTTTATATCCCATTTTATCTAGTATCTGTGTAATTTTTCAAGAAAATTGAGATCTTAATTCATTTGGAGTTTATTGTTTTTCATGTTATGAAGAGTGGATCTAAGTTTGTTTTCCAAATGATTTTCTTCTCATTGTCCCAATGCCAATAATTACAAAGTCTAACACTGCTCCCTTTGATTTGAGATACCATCCTTATCTACTAGACTTCAGTGTCATTGGTTTCCTTTTCTATTCTGTTCTATTGGTCTTTATATTCATATACCAACCTCACACTGTTTTAATTATAGATTTCATAATATGATTAAATATCTTATGGAGCTAGAACCTCCTCATAACTCTACTTTTTAGTGTTTTGCTATCTTTACTTGCTTCTTTTTTCCATATGAATTTTAGTAGCTTTATCAAAAAGATTTTGGCAATAATTTATTATTATTTAATCATATATTAATTAATTAGTATATAATAAATATATTGAAAATTAATCTAGGAAGAAATATGGATGATACTCAGAAGTTCTGACCAAGAACAAACACAGTATGTCTTTACATTTATTAAATCTATATGTGTGTCTTTTACAAGTGCTTTTAGTTTTCTTCATATAGTTTTGAGCATTTCTTTTTACCTTTATTTCTAAGTGATCTTTTCTCTTGCTTTTATAAGTGGAATTTTCTTTTTCTTTGTATCTTGTAATGGTTATTATTGGTATATATCATATTTTGTCTCATTGCTTCAGATATAGAATGCCTTTAAAACCTAAACATAGCATATAATATGTAATAAAATTATATAATTATATAATATATAATATATATAATAATAATATTAATATAATAACATATATAAGTTCCAGATTTTAATTTACAACTTATTTTAATGCACCTTTTTGTTGAATTTTGTGTGTGAATTTTGTTGAAATATTCACAAAATTGAAAACTTGGGATCTCATGGGTTAATTCCTCTGATACTTGAGTGTTAATTTCATATTCTACTGCTTTGAAGTTCTATTATTTGAATTAGTAGGGCTTACCATCATATCATCTATATATAAAGATTGCTTTATTTGTTTTTGTGCTTCTAACTGTTTTATCTGGTCTAAATGCACAGACTTATACCTGTAGTATCATAAGTATAGTAGAGACAGTGGGTATTCTTGCCTTATTCTGAAATTAGCTGGAATTCCTGCAATGTTTCTTCATTAGGTGTAATGTTGTTTTAGGATTGTGAGATCTCTATCTATACCCATATATTATATATTTAATTGAGTACTAATAGATTTTTTTCAGGAGTTTTCAATTGATTACAAATTGAAATTTTTCCAAGGGACTATTGTATGTGTGTGTGTGGGGGTGAGCATGGTACTAGACATTGAACCCAGGGCCTTCAGCATGCTAGACAAGGGCTCTACCACAGAGCTACATCTCAGCCCTTGTTATTTTACTTTTGAGACCAGGGTATCCTTAAGTTGTTGAGGCTGGTCTAGAACTTCCTCCTACCTCAACTTCTCAAGTAGCTGGGATTACAAGTGTGTCCCACTGTACCTGGTTTATCCAAGGTTTTTTCCCTTCAGATTTAGTTTTGATGTCTGAAAAAGACATTTGTCCCTTTTTTTAACCTTTTTTCCACTTGAGTTTTATAAGTTCTTGATCCAACTACTCTTATTGTTTCACCACAACCCACTATTGCCTGACCATCTTTTACCTGAGTTCTTGTACTTCTACTTTTCAGTTTTCCTTCAGAATATTGATTGCTTCATTATTTTTCTATGAAGTATTTTCATCTGATTAATGACAATACTAGCTGGTGGGTGATTTTTTTTTTTTAACTAGGAATGTTCTATTGCTCTTTGCCCATTTTTAAAACACAAAGTTGTGTGCATGTTGTGTCTGTTCCTTTTTTGTTTCTCATACTTAACCAACTTTTTCTGGGTCAAATTTTCACAAAAGACTCACGTTGTGGGAACAAGGTTAAACCAAGGTAACCTGACCTTCAGGAAGTGGAGAGTCATGGCTTCACAGAGCTCCACCATACCTTGAATCCAATCTGGCTCAGTGGAGATTCTACTGCCATATCTAAACTTCTGCAGGTTCTGTTTTGCTCTTGCCACCAGTGAACAGAATCTGCTTTCAAAATAAGGAAAGCCTTCTTAAATTTAGAACAGGAGCTTTTGATGATTTTATGTTCTACTATCACTGATTAACTTCCAAGCCTTCTCTCTCTGCTTCCCACTGTGCCCCTGATCCTTGCTCATCTCAGGACAAAGAATTATACTACTCAATTTTGAGTGGGAGCCCTCTCTGCCTTATGTTCAGTTGCTGTGGCTTTTGAGATCTGTTGCATCAGTCTCCAAAACTCTTCTCTCCCTTCTGCTTGACTCCTAACACACCTGATTGTGATTTTCCTAAAGACTTTGCTACCAATATTGCTTTGGACCAGCATTTGCACAATATCTGTAGTTTGGAGGTGTTTTCTCTGTGTTCTGCCTTTTCAAAACAATTGAATAAGCTTTTTTCTTCATTTTCCTTATTTCTGTATATTTTCCTGGAGAAGTGAAATGATCACGATGAAGCTGTCAGAAAATTCTTACTGGAAATTGAAACCTAGTTTACAAGCTTCCCTCTGTTTTACTTGTTACATGACTCTGGACTAGTTATTTAAACTCATTGCACTACAGTTTACTCATTTCCAAAATAGATTATTTAATATCTAGTAACATTGATATAGGAACACTTTGAGATACTGATCTTAATATAATATCTGGTATGTGGTAGATATTTGTTATGGATTGAATTCTCTCTTCCCTCATTCATATGTTGAAGCGCTCACGCCTAATGTGACTGTATTTGGAGATAAAGCCTTTAAGGAGTTGGTCAGATCAAACAGAGCCCCAATCTGACAGAACTGGGTCTTTAGAAGAAGAAACAGCTCTCTACCCTCCCCCCTCTACCTCTCTACCCTTCTCTCTTTCTCTCTCTCTCTCACCTCTTCCCTCTGCTCCTCCATAGATTGCAGAGGAAAGGCTGTGAGAACACATTAAGAAGATGGCCATCGGCAAGTCAGGGAGAGCAGCCACATAAGAAATCAAGAAATCAACTCTGGCACCTTGATCTTGGCTTTCCTCCAAGGACTATGAGAAATTAAATATTTGTTGCTTAACCACCCTGTCTAGGGTATCTTGTTATGGAAACAAGATAAGTCCTATGAAAATTAGGACATTGCTCATTATATTTTAACTGCTAATAACAATAACTGGTGATGATGATGATGATCTTCGAAGTCCAGGTCTATGGATACTTACTAATAGGGAAGTAGAAAATCTGGTTTGAAATGACACAGTTTTTAGGAAGGAAATTATATATATTTTGCTCTGCTCTTTTCCCATTGATTTTCATTAACTGGATTTAGAAATATAGTCTTTGATTTGGTAAATAATCATATATATGAAGAATATTTAATACTTGTTGTTATTATCATAAATTAATATAACCATTAAACATATTATTAGGAATTTCCAATTAATTTTATTATATGCTTAATTATAGTACTCAGTTTAACCAGCTTATGTTATCTCACTCGGCTCAACTCCAATTGTGACATATTCCTTTCTAGAATAAAGTACAAAAACAATGAATGTAAATGCCTAACTTTATTATAACTTGTTTTTTGTTATTTTTTCCCCTTTGAATCTACAATTTATTATTTGGATCCCTGAACCGATAAAATTGTTTTTGTCTTCCACACTGGCATGTCTTTCAGCCTGTTTTTTTTTGTCAAAACATTCATCATGATTTTCAAATTTATTTGCTTGATTTCAGTTATTCTTTCTTTTGCTATTTTTCAAGTGATTTGGAAGTTGTTCTATATTTGGAATGATTTTGTGCATTTTTTATTCATATGTAATTCTAATTTAAGGCATCAGAAAATCTACACAATTCCATTGGTGTCTCATTTTAAATAAAAGTATCATTTCTTTTACTGAAAGCCCAGATCCAATATGACTTCTTCTGTGAAGTCTTTGTAGACTCTCCCAGTGCAATTATAAAGATTTATTTCTGTCATAGCACTTTCCATATTGTTTTGTATTTTGTGCTGTGCATATACTAGAGAATTTAATGAATAAATGTATATCTAATTAGAGTCCATGTTCTTTGGGAATACAGGCTATCTTTCTACACCCTTAGAACCTAGCATTTCTCTGGGTTGTTTTCATTACTGTCAGAGATTATACTTAGTATGCTTTTAATTCCTTTAAACTTATCTTTTATGACTCAGAGTAGGCTCTATGTTGGTGAATATTCCATTTAGAGTTGAGAATAATGCATATCATACTGAATGCAAAGTCTATAATATTTTAGTTGGCTGGTGTTGTTATTCAGTTCTTCAATACCTTTGTTCATTTTCTATCCACTTCTTTTGATTATTGAGGGAGGAGAGTTGTCGTCTCCAACTATATTGTGCATTTGTCACTTTTTTCCAGTTCTCTTAGTTTTGCTTCATGTATTTGCAAACACTGTTCTTAGGTATAGTTATAATTTGGATTCTGAGCCATGTCCCTCAATATTCATATGCTAAGGGTTTGGTCCCCAGCCTGTAGTGCTATTGTGAGATGGTAGAGGCTTTAAGGGGTGGAGTCTAGTAGAAGGAAATTAGATCACTGGGAGCATACCCTTGAAAGATCCTGGTCTTCACTGTCTCTCTCTTTTTGCTTTCCAGCTTCCATGACATGAATATGTGTCCTCTGCTATGTGCTTCTGCCATTACATACTGCTTCAACACAGGTGCAAAAGCAATGGGACCAAGCAAACATAAATTGAAACTTCTGAAACTATAAATCAAAATAAACCTTTCTTCCTTTAAGTTGATTTTATTAGGGATTTTTTTACAGTGATAAAAATCTAACATAGATGCATAAACGTGTAGTTTTGTTATATTTTCTTGTTGAAATTAGTCCTTTATTACTGTGTAATTTTATTCTTATTCTGGTAATTTTCTTACTCCTAATTCTGCTTTCTTTACATTAATATATGTATTTTAGGACTCTTTTTTTAAATAATGAGTGTTCTTTTATTATCCAATCCAGAAATTTTGTCTCAATTGAGGCATTTAATCCATTTATGGATAGAGTAACTATTGATATATGCTGTGGACTGAATGATTATATCCACTCCTCCAAATTCATATCATTTTTTAGGACTTTTTTGTGGTTGCATGTTGTATTATCTTGTATCCTTTTGCTTTTAATGTACCTATGTAATTACTTTGGAAGAAAGTTTCATATAGAGAGTGTGTATTTGGAACTTTCATTTTTGTTTTATGATTCTGAAAATTTCTGTATTTGAATTTGTGTTTTTAGACAATTTATATTTACATTTAGGTTCACATCTACCATTTTGTTATTTGATGTCTGATTGATTCATTTTCTATTTTGATTGTTTCCATTTTCTTCTTCTTGTTATGTGCAGAAGTTCATAAACAACTCTACTGGGTTGTTCTCCTCATCTCCTCTCTCCATGATTTACTCTGTACCATACTTGGAAGTTCCTAAACTTTCCAATTGTGGTCCTCTGTTAAAGGCCCAAGGTGTTAGTGGTGCTATTCTGCTGCACATGCACACTTCTGTTCGCTGTGCCCATATCTGGAGCTCTGCCTAGAGATAGACTCAACAAACCAACCCCCCCCCCAAACTGCAAAGCAGAAACACATTCCATAATTCTGAGCCACAGCTATCTGACCAGAGGGCAAGTTTCCCCACTACTGCTATCTGAATATTTGCATATACACAAACTTCTTTTGCTGAAATCTCGTCACCAATGTCATATACAGGGATCTGGGCCCTTGGGCAGGTGATTAGGTCTTGGAGGCAGAGTCTTCATGAGTGGGTCTAGTACCTTTATAAAAGAGAACCAACTGATTCCTTATTTCTTCCACTGTGTGAGGACACAGTGAGAAGATGGTATCATCTATGAATCAGGAAACAGATCCTTACTGGATGTGAATCTTCTACTTCCTTGATCTTGGATCCCTCAACCTATTAGCTTCTCTAACCATGAAAAATAATTTCTTATTTGTACACCACCTAATCTAAGATATATTTTCTATATAGCAGTAAGAATAGATTAAGACACCCTCTCTATTGGTGCCTGATATAACTGTCATCATAGTCACAGGTTTGTCTTGGGTCTGAGATATAGGAGATTGAAGAAAATAGAAAAAAGAAAAAAGATTAACAAGAGATTTCCCTACTTTCTCTTAGTGTTAGGATCTGCTTTTCTGTACCTTAATCTAGCACTAGACGGTTTTTCCTGGAGCTCTGTCTGTGTCCACTCCTCTACTTGAAGTTTAATAAAAAAACTTTCACTTAAACACATAACAAAGAGCATATGTGCCCCCCAAATATATGTCAAATATATAAATCTAGACAAATATGTATTTGTGTGTACATATACATAATATTATTTTGAAGCAAGACTTCATGTCATGTGTGTGTCATGTTACTTTCTGAATTTATACTATTGGTTTAAATTAGCTTTTATAGCTGCTTACAAGTTAATAATGTTAAACGAAGCAGAGAAACCTTCTAAGATAAAGGCTGAAATTTTTTCATAGAGTTAAGTATGTGAAGTAATTTTGTGGCTTAGATGATAACAGTTTTATCAAAGTGACAAGGCTGTAATAGAAGTGAATTGAGGAATAAAAGGTAGCTGAGAATGTGCCAGAAATGTGTCCTCAGTTCTCTGGGCCTCCTTTGGAAAGCATTTAATTGTCTCTTCTTGTTTAATTGTCTTCCCTGCTAGAAGAAAAGGCCCATGAGCAAAGCTCCTGTTCTATACTATCTGAATTTAGCACAAGGCCAAGCAAAAGTAGGCATTTAGCATCTACTCCAGAAAGAAGGAAGGAGGAATAGTTGACTCTTTCAAGGGTTTTAATGGAGAAGGAGAGAAGGCAGTAAAAACTACAAGGCCAAGTACAGGTTTTATTTTTCTTATTGAAGAGAGAAACTTGAAAATGTCCATAGATGAAGGAAAGGAGCCTGTAGAAGTGGGAGAGACTAAAGATATAGGAGGAGGAAGGAGGAAGACCCTGGAGATATGGGAAGAAGATGGAGTTGAAACCATAAGTGGAGGAATAGGTTTGGATCAACAGTAAGCCCTCGAAGGTTAAAAAGGGAAGCAAGGACAGCATCACTCAAAGATCAATTCATGCATGTACTGAACATCTGTGCTCAGCACTTTGTTAGTGTTTAGTCAGCTTTTTCATTTCTGAGACCAAAAGTCCTGACAAGAACAATTTAAGAGGAGGAAAAGTTTATTTGGTGCTCATAGTTTCAGAGGCCTCAGTCCATAAATGGCTTACTCCATTACTCTGGACCAGCGGTGAGGAAGAACACCATGGTGGAAGAGTGTGGCAAAGGAAAGAGGCTTAGGACATGGCACCAGGAAGTAGAATGAGACACTGCAGACCAAGGGCAAAATATAAACCCTTAAGGCATGTCCCCAATGACCCACCTCCTCTTGCTACATCCTACCTGCCTAGTTATCACCCAGTTTATCTATTCAAGTGAATTAATGCACCAATTAGGTTAAAGCTCTCATGACCCATAATCACTTCACCTCTGAAACTTCTTGCATTGTCTCACACATGAGCTTTTGGGGACATCTCATATCTAAAGCATAGCTAGATAATGAGTTAGGTTAGAGAAGGAAATAGAAATTCAAAACAAGTACAAACCACTGTTCTCAATAATTATCTCTTACTAAACAGAATTAAGTTTTAGTTTCTTATTTTGTCAAGAAAAAGAATCTTGAATGTATGTCCGTTTAATAGTCAGAGTTCTATAAATGCAACCAGAGCAAATAAACCGATACTCAGTCTGTATCCCTGTTTTATTAGACTTTCTCATGGCACTGAAAGTTTTGCTGCTTTGTTTTGAAGGCACGTCAAAGGGACCCTTCACGCCCCAGCTTTCCACAGTCTCCAGCATTCTCTGCTGTGCTGCACACACTCCACTACAGTCATTTCTGGTTTCTGCCTGACCTCAAGGCATTAAACAACTGAACTAGACTCTATATTTTATAGCTTAGGATATAATTACCCTCTGGAGATAAAGTTTTCTAGCAGAGAACTCTATGTTAGGGTCACTAGAATAAAAGAATAAATTTAGGTGGGGAATCAAAGGAGAGCTTTTCTTTTCCTGTTGAGCTTGACTGCTAGTACCTTGCTAAGCATCATATATTAAATTCTTTTTGTTTTCCTGTACAGAGTACAATCTCACTAGACATCTGTTTTCCTCCACTATCAAATTTTGAAGTAAAAGTGAATTACTGCCAAAACAAAGTAAGAATTATTTTGTGCTAAACTTATCCTGTCTAAATTATGTGTGTTGTTTAACCCTATGTGGAAAGTTTTCCATTATAGATAGAAGTTTTCAACTATTTGTATTAGAAATTATGTCTGAAATTAACAGAGAATTTTGATATGAATAAGAAAAAATTAATTTTTGTATATATAAACAACTATTTAAAGTTTTTAAAAGATATTGTAATGTTTTGTACCTAGTTCTTCCCATTATCTTTGAATAGACTGTGTAATTTTTATTGGGATTAACTGAACTTTTTCTTTTTGTTTTAGGGCCCATCCTATTGGCCTCATTTTAATTAATTTATATTTTACAAATATTCAACTGGTGCATGATAGTTGTACATAATGATAGGATTTGTTGGTACATATTTGTACATGCACACAATATAAAAATAAAATTTGAACAGTATCATGGAAAGAAGAGAGAGAAGATAACAATTACTACCATAACTTAGGCCCAAGAAAAATCCTTTCTCTTCCAGGAAAGTCATCCTGTTCTGGCAGAGAAGAGGAGGACTCTTCCTGGGCAATTAAAGTGGTGGGGTCAAGTTCATCCTCACAAATAGTTGACCCTTTGTCAGCCCCTCCACATGCCTACTTTCATACAACTATGCAAAAAATACTGAAAATGTAACATACTATTTAACAAACAGTATTTTCATTTCTGCTTCTTTATAATATGCCAGGATTTTGGATTATTTGCAGTGTTTTAAAAATAGTATATCCTATCTTTATAGCACCTTTTCCAACTAACTAATTGGCCTGTCCTTGATAGCTTCTAAATATTTCCACTTTCAGTTTGAATTTTAAATCTTTATGAACAGTTATCATTATCTCACATATATAGGAGAGAGATGGTCAAGTGCAGTGGCGCATGCCTGTAATCCCAGCACTTTGGGAGGCTGAGACAGGAGAATCACGAGTTCAAAGCAAGCCTCAGCAAAGCCAAGGTGCTAAGCAACTCAGTGAGACCCTGTCTCTACATAAAACACAAAATAAGGCTGGGGATGTGGCTCAGTGGTAGAGTACCCCTGAGTTCAATCCCTGGTAAAAAGAGGGAGTTGAAACTATGTTCAGAGCTATTTTAGAATTCATTAAAGATTTTAATTTCAAAAAATATTTCTCCTACCCCACTAATGTCACACATCTGTGATAACTGCAATAACTGATTATCCATGTTCCCCTTCATTCATTAATTCCCTCTCATTTCTTCACTAAGCTGGTTCTCATCTTTACCAATGAGGCTCAAGACTTTCAGATCAACAATGAGAAGTATTTGGGTAAAATGATAACTCCCAGTAAAGTCTCAAAGTGAAGAGCCAAAATGAAGCTGTCA
>PVHX01020285.1:0-32368 GCA_004024805.1 Geosciurus inauris
CCGGCAACGTGCGCTGCAGCCAAGATGTTGGCGGTGACTGTCTTTGATCATTTTACCAGATATATTTCGTTGTCTTATTGATAACTATTATTTTCCATATTTTCTAAAATAAACATTTAGTTTTAATGATTAAAAAATGTGGGGAAAAAATGGGAGATATATTTTAGAAAAATGTTTACTGATATACGCTGATATCAATAAAACAGTCCAGAACACAGCATGTAAAGAGGTCTAGTGTCTCTTTTTTTTTGGTACTGGAGATTGAACTCAGGGCACTCGACCACTGAGCCACATCCCCAGCCCTATTTTGTGTTTTATGTAGAGACAGGGTCTCACTGAGTTGCTTAGTGCCTCACTTTTGCTGAGGCTGGCTTTGAAGTCGCAGTTCTCCTGTCTCAGCCTCCCTAAGTGCTGGGATTACAGGCTTGCGCCACAGTGCCCAGCTGGTCTAGTGTCTTTTGCAGGACCAAAACCCCTTGATAAATTTTTCTATCCCCATACATGTTTTCTACAACCATATATGAATAGGAGAAACTTTTTGGAAGGAAATTTATCAAAATGTTCATAAAGCTTCTCTCGAGCACTGGGATGTTAGGTGATTCTGGTTCATGTTATTTATTAATAACTGTTATTCCCAGTTATTTTCATGGTGGGCACATTATTGGATTCTGATAGACACATTTTTTCACTCTGCACTGTCTCTGAATTTGGCATGACTAACATCATTTTAGGTAGCATTTTCCATGACCAGTGCATAAAGTCCCAGCACATCATCTTTTTTTTTTTTTTATTTGGTACTGGAGATTGAACTCAGGGGTACTTGACCACTGTGCCACATCCCAGCCCTATTTTGTGTTTTATGTAGAGACAGGGTCTCACTGAGTTGCTTAGCGCCTCGCTGTTGCTGAGGCTGGCTTTGAACTCATGATTCTCCTGTCTCACCAGCACATCTTCTAATTGAAAGCATCTTGGGTTCAATGACATATGGAGTTATTTTTGAACTGGGAATGTGTTTTATAAAAAAGATGAAGTGAAATGAGCCAGGGCAGTGGGGGAGGAGGCGTACTGGGCTGGGCACCAGGGATGACAGGGAGGCAGCAGCAGTGCCCAAGCTGACCGCTCAGATGCGCAGCTACAAGGTCTACACCAGCGAAGCAGGAGCCAGGCAGGGTGACAGCCAGGCTGCAGTCAGGGAAGGCCTCCTGATGGAGCGAGCTCATGCACAGCCTTGAAGCCAGGACCACGCCAGATCCCAGGAGCCCGGGCCATGCAGGGACAGGAGCTGGGGAAGGGCACTTACAGTCTGGTGCAGGCACCGGGTGAATGAGGCTTCGGCCTTCCTGAACATGCCTCCCAGAGCCACAGGGCACAGCCAACTTCTCCTCCAGGGCAGAGGAGAGGGCAAGAGAGCATCAGCCAGATGCTCAGCACTTGGGTCCCACACACATTTCTAACAACAACAACAACTCTGTCACCGTGCCAGACACGGGCCAGAGCACTCCGCTGCATGATTATATATACCACACAGTCATTTCAACAACCCTGCTGCACACATACATGCACACACACGTACACACACACACCAGTAACCAGAGTGACCTTTACAAGTTCAGATCAGCTCCAGTGCAGAAGTGACCCAGGTGAGGAGCATCGATAGTTACTAGTGAGACAGCTGGGGACCGCCATGGTGACACAGAGGATGGGACAAGGAATTAAGCCCCTGGAGGTAATAAGCGATTACCCTTTGTGGCGCAACCTGTTGCCTCTCTACCCATGTGCTTTGTTCTCAGACCCATCAGGAGACCTTGGTAACACCAAAGAAGTGGATGCTTGCACAGGATGAAACTCTTACTGGGGAAAAACCCAGACATAACTTCTAGCTTTATTTATTTATCTATTTATCTATTTATTTATTTATTTGTTTATTACCAGGGATTTAACCTAGAAGCACTGAACCACTAAGCCACATTTCCAGCCCTTTTTAAATATTTTACTTAGAGATAGAGCCTCGCTAAGTTGCTGCTACTGGCCTCAAACTTGTGATTCTCCTGCCTCAGCTTCCCGAGATGCTGGGGTTATAGGCATGTGCCACCTCACCCAGCAGCTTCACTTCTGTTGATCCAACTTAAAAATCACTGATTTTGGTGGTCACTGAGCCAGACAATACAGGATTAGGTTCCAAACAGCTGTCTGTGGATCACACCTCTGGTATGTGGGTTGTGATAATAGTTGCCTAGGTTACTTTTCAGGGACTTGAAGGCCACTTTGGCTGAAAACACTGACTCTTGGGCCTGTTGATATGTGACGAGTGCCTGGAATAGCATCTCTGCCTTCACATTACATGTGTCACTTTGCTGCCTTAACCTTTGGGGTCGATTCTCCTGGGCCCTGCATGAGGACATGAGGGTTGCCACAAGGCACCGGTGTGTGTTTCCTTCTGCTTTTTCAGCAGCTAGAGCAGCTCAAGCAGCCCAAATCCTTCAGCCCCATCATAAGGCTCAGATGGAGCCACAAGGCCAGGATGCTGCACAGGAGGATAGCGCCAGCTACAGAGTAAATGTCAACTGTGACTGCATGGCAGTCCTAATTTCATGCAAAAAGAAACATCTTTTGGATCTGGAAATTTCCAAAACGCGATCTAGCCCACCCACACAAGAAATGAAAGCCTGCATCTCCTTTTACCTGAAGAGCAGCCTGGTCCCTTGGTCAGTGCTGTCTCCCCCCAGCTTAAGCAACAGTCACCAGGTCTGGTGAAGGTCCAGCTAAAGCCTTGCCTGATTTGTGCTCATTCAATGTGATTTCATTTCTCCCATCACTGAGTCAAAAGTTCCCATGCCCAATATGATTGTTTCTTAACAAAAAAAAAAAAAAAAAAAGAAGGCAGGGGGAAAAAGTCACTATAGATTAAAAAAGATTTAACAGACAAGTAAGAAAAGTCAATGCCTGAAAAAGAAGAAAAATTTGGAGAAATCACATTGTGCAACTTGAAAGCTTCCTACAAAGCCACAGGAAGCACGAAGGGATGCGACTGGCTCAGGACAAATGCATGAATGAGCAGAGTGGGATGGACAGCGGAAATCAGCTCTCACCTCTACGGTTATTTGAGAAGTGTGCCAGGAGAACTATCTCGACAAATGCTGCCTGGTCAATTTGACAACAAATTTGAAACGAAACTAGAGTTCAGGCTAAGGCGGAAGGCATTTGCCCTGTTTTGAAAGGAACTGCAATACTGGGAGGCGCAGGGTTCAGGGACTGTTCTGAGCACAGAGGGGAATGGTAGAGGGTTTTTTGTTTGTTTGTTTTGTTTTGTTTTTGGTACCAAGGAACTCAGGGGTACTCAATCACTGAGCCACATCCCCAGCCCTATTTTGTGTTTTATGTAGAGACAGGGTCTCACTGAGTTGCTTAGCGCCTCGCCGTTGCTGAGGCTGGCTTTGAACTCGCGATCCTCCTGTGTCAGCCTCCCTAAGTGCTGGGATTACAGGTGTGTGCCACCATGCCCAGCTGAAAAGAGGAGTTTTAAAAGGCAAAACCTGCAGCTGCCCAAGCTGTTTCACATGAATGATGGGCGGAGACAGAGGGTGAGTTAATCACACAGGATCTACGGGTATTGCAGTTGTAAGAGGCTGGCCAGAGTCCAGGGTGCATGGTTCTTGTGCTTTGGCCCCGTTCACAGGCACTCAGTGGAGCATATGCATGGACTCTGGTCCCTCAAAAGCTCCTTGGCTTTATCTTGGGCATGCTGAATCCAGGCGTGACCATTTTTGTCATGTTAGTTTACAACAGCCACATGTCAAAGGAAACAATTAGAATTGAGACCTCTACACCACATTCTTTTTTTTTTTTGTACCTGGGAGTAAATCCAGGGGTGCTTAACCACTGAGCCACATCCCCAGCCCACTCCTTTTTTTTTTTTAATTTTTTTTTTTTAGTTGTAGATTTACACAATGTCTTTATTTTATTGCTTTGTACGTGGTGCTGAGGATCGAACCCAGGGCCTCACGCATGCAAGGCAAGCATTCTACCGCTGAGCTACAATCCCAGCCCCCACCCCTTTTTTGTATGCTTTTTTTCTTTTGGTACCAGGGAGTGAACTCCAGGGCACTTGACCACTGAGCCACATCCCCAGCCCTGTTTTGTGTTTTATGTAGAGACAGGGTCTCACTGAGTTGCTTAGTGCCTTGCCGTTGCTGAGGCTGGCTTTGAACTTGTGATTCTCCTGTCTCAGCCTCCCTAAGTGCTGGGGTTACAGGCGTGCGCCACCACGCCCAGTTTTTTCTTTCTTTTTTTTGCACTCTCATCCTAGGTTTATTCAATACATTTTCATCACTCTACCCAACAAAATACAAACACAACCTTAACTAAAATGCTACAGTTACAAAACTCACAGAAAATTTTATAGTACTGATTGTACAATAAGAGTAAAATAAAAAAGCAATGTACAGGTTGCCAAGGTATCCTGCAAGACCACCACGAATGGCAGTCAGAAGAGGGGGCTCTGTAATGACCTTGCAGAGCTGGCTCTCAGCTCAATCACCAATTTCAGAGAGTAAGGGATATGTAGGACAGGGAGTGGGAGGACATGGAAAGAGAACTATTTACAGCAACTAACAGGGGACAACCCTAGAGGTTGGAAGAGAATTCAGGCAGGGGGATAAAGGCCAGGCCTAACAGGAATGGTGACTTGGTCCCCTTTCATGCAGACATAGCACAGCAACAGTAAGGGGACAACCAGGTTTGCCAGACTGGCTCAGGTCATCCGTGAAGAGGCTGGGCCACACTGCCACCTGGAAGCTTGCCCAGTCCTTTTTATTTTTTTTTATTTTGAGACAGGGTCTCACTAAGCTGCCAAGGGCCTCACTAAGTTGCTGAGGCTGGCTTTGAACTTGCCATCCTCTTTCCCCAGGCTCCTATGCTGTTGGGATTACAAGCATGTGCCAGCACACCTGACTCCTACACCTTATTAGAAAAAATGATCCTCCTCTTTTCCTTCGGTGCGCCACCGAAGATCCTGGTTTCGTCATGGGCCACCGCCCCGCCCGGTGTTACTGGGATTGTAAAAACAAGTTGTACCCCAAGTCTTGTTTCTGCCGGGGTGTCCCTGATGCCAAAATTCGCGTCTTTGACCTTGGGCGGAAAAAGGCAAAAGTGGATGAGTTCCCACTCTGTGGCCACATGGTGTCTGATGAGTATGAACAACTATCCTCTGAAGCCTCGGAGGCTGCTCATATTTGTGCCAACAAGTACATGGTAAAAAGTTGTGGTAAAATGGGCTGGGGTTGTGGCTCAGTGGTAGAGTGCCTACCTTGCATGTGTGAGGCACTGGGTTTGATCCTTAGCACCACATACAAAATACATAAATAAATAAAATAAAGGTTTAAAAAAAAATCTTAAAAAAAAAAGTTGTGGCAAAGATGGCTTTCATATCCGAGTGCGGCTCCACCCTTTCCATGTTATCCACATCAACAAGATGTTGTCCTGTGTTGGGGCCAACAGGCTCCAAACAGGTATGTGGGGTGCCTTTGGGAAACCCCAGGGCACAGTGGCCAGGGTTCACATTGGCCAAGTCATCATGTCCATCTGTACCAAGCTGCAGAACAAGGAACATGTGATTGAGGCCCTACGGAGGGCCAAGTTCAAGTTCCCTGGCCGCCAAAAGGTAAAGTAGTGGTGTAGCTCCCTTCTCCTACTTTTCCTCGCCCCAGTCCTCCTGACTCACTTTCCATCTCTAGATCCACATCTCAAAGAAGTGGGGCTTTACCAAGTTTAATGCTGATGAATTTGAAGACATGGTGGCTGAAAAGCGGCTCATTCCTGATGGCTGTGGGGTCAAATATATCCCCAATCGTGGTCCCTCGGATAAATGGTGGACCCTGCATTTGTGAGGGCTTCCACTGTGCTGTCCCCTTCTTCTTTTTTTTTTTTTAATAATTTTTTTTAGTTGTTGATGGATCTTTATTTTATTCATTTATTGTTTGTATGTAGTGCTGAGGATCGAACCCAGTGCTTCAAGCATGCTAGGCAAATGCTCTACCACTGAGCTACAGCCCCAGCCCCTGCTGTCCCCTTCTTAATCTCACACATAACAATAAATCCTGTATTGTATCCAAAAGAAAAAAAAAAGAGAAAATGATCTTGAGTTGGGTGCGGTGGCACATGCCCGTAATCCCAGCACTTTGGGAGGCTGAGACAGGAGAATCACAAATTCAAAGCCAGCCTCAGCAACTGTGAGGCACTAAGCAACTCAGTGAGACCCTGTCTTACATAAAACACAAAATAGGGATGAGGGTGTGGCTCAGTGGTTGAGCGCCCCTGAGTTCAATCCCTGGCACCAAAAAACAAAAACAAACAAAAAACCAACTCTGGGTGGATCACAGGACTAAATATTGAACTAAAATAATAAAATTCTGTGATCCTATGAAATACACACTTGGTCTCCCTCCTAGTTTCCTGGCATACACTTTCTAAAATCCTCGGACTCTTCAAAGCAATAGTATCTTTTTGTGTGCTACTGAGTCACTGCTTACTCACCAGAAAGACGCGGCAGCACTAGCGGGCTGACTTCAGTCCCACCCCTCTAGCTCAGAGGAGGGTAAGCAGTTTGGCCAAGGCTAAGTTGATAGCTAACCAACACTGCCTATGTGATGAGCTGCATTACCAACCCCCAAAGAAAAACACTGGGTTTCCAGAGCTTGTAGAGAGGAGAAAGGAATACCTCGGGTTCCAGGGAACCGCATGCTATGGGGGGTGTACCTCAAGTTCATGGATGAGAGAAACTCCAGTCCTCAGGACCCTTTAGACCTCAACTGGCTGCTTCTTTGCATCATTTAAGATGTTCTTTGTGGAACAGGTGGGGGCAGTGGAGTGCACCTATACTTAGGATGCTGCGGTGGGAGGGTTACAGGAGCCCAGGAGTTCAAGGCCAGCCTCAGCAACAGAGCGAGTCCCCAATATTTATAAAAACTGGTAAATGCGAACATTTTGCTTAGTGCTGCAAATGGATTAAACCTAAGGAGGGGTTGTGGGAATAAGCCTGTTGGTCATTTGTAAGGGAAACAGACAGGCTTGCTACCAAAGCGGGGAGGGAGCAGTCTTGGTGACTGAGCCCTCAACCTGAGGGAGCTGAGCCATTTCCAGGTGGATAGTATCAGAATTGAATTGAATCAGAGGACAGACAGTTGGCATCTGCTGCAGAACTAGCTGCTTCCTGGTGGGGAGAAACCCCCATTCTTTTTTTTTTTAATCCCCAGGTATTGACAGTCTCACTAAGCTGCCCAGGCTGGCCTGGAACTTGAGGTCCTCCTGCCTCAGCTTCCCTGGTGGTTGGGATTACAGGCATGCGCCACCACACTCAGTTTCCCCACAACTTTTGGGGTCACGGAAGTCCTCTGTATTGGTCATTGTGGTGTGAGAGCAGAGGAGAACACAGGTTGCTTTTCCTACACAAACTAGAAGAAAATAGGGGTAAGTCTCTGCTGTCTGAGGAGAGAGAATGGTTTCTTAGCCATAACACCAAAGCACACACAACAAAGTAAAAAAACAACTGGAAATAATCAACACTTAAAATGTATGTGCTTCAAGGGATACACATTTATAAAAAGAGATGAGACCAGCCATGGAATGGGGAAAATATTTGCCTACCATAAATCAGAATTTTGCCAAAGAAGATACGTAAATACCTATAGGCTAGAGATACTGAACATCATTGGCTGGCCATCAGGGAACTGTCACAACAGGGTACCACTTCACCCCCACCACTGCAGCAGGGGATTAGAAGCTGCTCTTGGTAAAAGCACTAACTCTTCACTTGGAGGCCCGATGGGTAGCAGGATAAAAAGCTCAGTATTGCTGGGTGTGGTGGTGCACACCAGTGATCCCGGCTACTCAGAGGACAAGGCAGGTAGGTTGCAAGTTTGAGGCCAACCTGGGCAACCTAGCAAGACCCTGGCCTAGCACTCTGGTAACAGCTTTGGCTACCCACACCAGGAGAAAGCTGACCCTTTGGGTGTTAGCCACTTGCAGCTAGCAGACCCTGGACAGACACGGCAGCAAAGGAAGATCCTGTGCAGACGCCAATATCACACTCACTTGAAAGGCCCCTCCTTCCCTCCCTCCCCCTTCCCTTCCTTCCTTCTTTAATTTTTTTTTTTTTAGTTGTCAATAGACCTTTATTTTACTTATTTATATGTGGTGCTGAGAATCAAACCCAGTGACTCACACATGCTAGGCAAGAGCTCTACCACTGAGCCACAACCCTAGCCCTTTTTTTTTTGGTACCAGGGATTGAACCCAAGGGCACTTAACCACTAAGCCACATCCCCAGTTCTTTTTAAAAATTTTTTTTTAAATTTTGAGACAAGGTCTCCTTAAGTTGTTTACGGCCTTACTAAATTGCTGAGGCTGGCTTTGAAATCATGATCCTCCTCCAGAGCCACTGGGATTACAGGCATGCACTATTGCACCAGTTCTTTTTCTGTTTTGCTGTTTGCTCTGCTGGGGACTGAACTCTGGGGCACTGTTGCTCAGGCTGGCCTTGAACTTGGAATTCACAGGAAGTAGCTAGGATTACAGACGCACTCCACGACACCTAGTGAGTTCCTCCCTTTTTGTCCATTTTGGGCCAACATTGGCTGTTTTTCACGATCATTTTGGGAAGAAGAGAAATGAATGTTTGGGCTCTATAGACCTAGAGGACCTCACCCTTCCTTTTCTTTGTCCTTTGGGGCTCTTCTAAACTAGTTTAGGTTCTTTTGAGCCAATATGGGCTTCTGCCATTTGACAGGGAAGGTTGGATACTGTAAGACTGTGGTGTTAACTGGCAGAGGAACCAAGGTGCTAGAGGAGATCTGGTGCAATTTGCCTACGAATGGAAACCGCTAATTCTATCTTGGTGGGCCCTAGGGAGAATTCTACTTATAGTTATAAACCCTTAAGGAAAAGAAGATTATTATAAATCAGCATGGCCTATGTATCTGCAAGTGAAAGTGTACTGAGTTAACGGAACTACTGTGCTCTTCTGTTTGATGGGCAGTCTGCTTGTACTGACGGCTGATTTACGTTACTGTTTATGTGTCCTTTGTCTAGGAGTCTGGCCTGTTAGTCTGTTCATGATGATTGATTTGACAAAGGCTAACAAAATCTGATGGCTGCAGTGACAGTCCTGTTAGAGACCTATCTATATGAAGGTCCTGGGACTCTGAAGATAAGAGACAAATGTTCCCTCTGGCCTACTGAGGGTGACCCTAGGTGACTAGAGTCGTAATGGAGGTGTCAGGGTAACTGACCATAACATGCAGTGATCTTGTAGGGTTCCATTTCAGAAAACACCCCATTTCTGGGCTAGAAGGAGCTCTAACAAAGCTGTTAGAGGAGGTGCACCTCAGGCTTGGTCGCCCCAAGCCTTGGGCTATCCCAGACCCTGCGATATTCAGGGCTTCCCAAGATGCAGAAAAGGGGATACCTGGCCCATTGGTGGCTTTCTGGGAAGGAATCCCAAAAAGCAGTGAACCTTGCTGACCCTAGACACTTCCCCAGCATTGACTTTTGGTCCAACCATCAGCCCAAATGAGTCTTGAATTGGGCAGAGTTCAATTAAAACTCACCAGGGCTAGATGTGGTGGCACACACCTGTAATCCCAGCTACTCAGGAGCCTGAGGCAGAAGGATCACAAGTTCCAGGCCAGCACAGACAACTTGGTGAGACCTGACTCAAAAAAAAAAGAAAAACTGGGGATGTAGCTCAGTGGTGAAGTGCTCCGTGTTCAACCCCCAGTACTGCCAAAAACAAATAAACAAACAAAACTCCCCAAGGTGAACTGCCCCAAATTCCTGGAAATAACTGCTTAATTTTTGGCAAGAATTTCTGCCTTGGTGAGCTCATGGTTTTCCTGTTGAGTTCACTTCTTTGTTTCTGAGCACTTAATATATTTTTCATTCTCTTTTGTTTTGTCTGATTGAAGGCTTTTGGCTCTCTCCTTCTGTCTTTTAAATTTTCTGCTGTCTTTACTTAAGAAAACTGGTTATTTTAGCCCAGTACTAACATATACTTTTTGAGATATCTTAGGATATATTTTTGGAGAATGCTTTTGCACAAGAAAGGATTTTGTCTGGCAAAGTAAAAATTTTATCCTAAAATAAAATGATTGGATTTTTCCAAGATGGGGGGAAAATAGGATAAATATTAAGGATGTGAACAAGTTGTTGGGTGTCTAAATAAGTCACAGAAGGTTTGTGGAGGATAAATCACCTTGTTTCAAAATAAAAAAAAAAAAGCTGGGGATGTGGCTTGGTGGTAGAGCACCTGCCTTTGCATGCACAAGGCCCTGGGTTCAGTCCCTAGTACACACACACACACACACATGCACACACGAACACACACACAAAGGTATGAAGTACTGATCTATGCTAAAATGTGTGAACCCTGGAAATATTCTAAGGGAAAGAAGATAGTCGCAAAACACCAAAATCATATTATTCTCTTCATATAAAATTGTTGAATCTATACAGAGTAGATCAGTCTCTGCCCTGAGCTGGGAGGGTTGGGGGTTTTATTAGTTAACTAATTGATTCATTTATGCAGGGTCCCAAGCATGCTAGGCAAGCACTATACCACTGAGCTATGTCCTCCCCCACTCCCTGCCATCTTATTTATTTATTTATTTATTGGCAGGTCTTGCTATGTTGCTCAGGCTTGTCTCAAGCTCATGGGCTTGAGTAATTCTCTGCCTCATTCTGCCAAGTGCTGGAACTACAGGTGTGTGTCACCATGCCTGGCTTGGGTTCTCTTGAGTGTGATGAAGATGTTCCAAAATTAGATTGTGGTGATGGCTGTACCACCCTAAGAGTATACTAAAAACCAAAGAATGATCCACTTGAAATGGCTGAATATATGGTATAGATATTACATCTCAATAAAGCTGTTAAAAAAACACCTCTGAGGTTAAAAAAAGAGGGACAAAAGCCAGTGCCTTCATGGTGGCCATGGATATGTGTCCTAGACTCTCTGGAGCCCACTGGGGAAAGCCATCACTAACCCTGAGCAGTGAGGCCATGCCCGTGGGCTGCTCCTACCCAGTGCCTGAAGGACACAGGACCCTCTCAAGGTCTCCTACTGGTTTTGTGGAGACTTTCTGGGAACTGCACTCATTTAGGACTTTTCCTTCCAGCCTCCCTTTCTTCCCCCATGGGGGTGATTACAGGTTCGGGTGGCCTCACCCCATTCTGTGATGCTCAGCATATGCCTGCCTGCTTGGGCTGGCACAGATAGCGAGGGCTGGACAGAGAACAGCATCTTTAGCTACCGTCCTCAAGAAGTGGGCTGTGAGGCCCTGGGGGAAATGCCAGCTTCATTCCAGGGTGTAAATATGCAGACATCTGGGGTGCAGCCCTGCAAATGTTAGGGCAAGTCTCATGGAGCAACTGTGACCACTGACTGGGTACTGCACCTAATGAACGCATCATTCACTTTGTAGGTGTGATGACAGTTGTCTTAGTCTGTTTTCCGCTACTATAACGGAATACTTGAGACTGAGTAATTTGTAAAGAACAGATTTTTTTTTTTTTGTCTTACAGTTTGGGAGGCTGGGAAGTCCAAGGTCAAGGTGTTGTTTTCTGGTGAGGGCCTCCTTCTTGCTGTGGCATTCCATGGCCAAAGGTGGAGAAGCAAGGGACAGAAACAGAGCAAGAGGGCTAAACTTGTTTTCATAACAAACCAAAATGCAGTGGTAACAAATCCAAAGCTGTGATTGTGACATTAATCCATTAATGAGGACACAGCCCTCGTGACCTAATCACCCCTTAAAGTGTAGTCAACACTGTTATAATAGTAATTAAATTTCCATGAGTGTGGGAGGGGACATTCTAACCATAGCAATGGAATTGGAGATAGCTTTTTTTTAAAACATTTTTTTAATCGTAGATGGACACACAATAGCTTTATTTATTTTTATGTGGTGTTAAGGATCAAACCCAGTGCTTCACACTTGCGAGGCCAGTGCTCTACCACTGAGCCACAGCCCAACTCCTGGAGACTACCTTTTAAATGTTTTTCTTCAATGATGGGGATGGAACCCAGGGCCCCATGCATGCGAGGCAAGCCCTCTACCACTGAGCTATATCTCCAGCCTTGCTTTAAAAAAATATTCCTCTGGGGCTGGGGCCGTAGCTCAGCAGTAGAGCACTTGCCTAGCATGCGTGAAGCACTGGGTTCGATCCTCAGCACCACATACAAACAATAAATGAATAAAATAAAGATCCATCAACAACTAAAAAAAATTATTAAAAAAATTCCTTCTATTTTGGAGACAAAGTTTTATAATTTTTTTTTAGTAGATGGACAAAATACCTTTATTTTATTTATTTATTTTTATGTGATGCTGAGGATTGAACCCAGTGCCTCATAGGTGCTAGGCAAGTGCTCTACCACTGAGCTACAACCCCAGTCCCTAGACATCAAGTTTTAAGATATATCCAGGATTTGTTTCAAAGCTACCCAGATGGAAGAACTGGGAAAATAACTGGGGTGTAGTGAAGTGAGGTGAGCTGTGAATTGAGGTTTGGGGGCCACTATACTCTCTCCCTTTGTATCTGTTTGAAATGCTCCATATCCATAAGGTGGAAGGCAGAGCCTCAATGTGGAAAGAGCCCGGGCCCTTGGTGATGGAGGAAACATGGCTTACCTCTGGACTTAGTTTATGGGTGAGGGCATCAAAATTTGGATCTGGTTTAAGCTATTGGCTTCATTGACAGCCAACTGAGTCTTAACTGATGTTCCCTGTCGAGGCCTGCAGCCAAAAGCCAAAGAACACCGTTGTGTTTGAAAAAGCTGCAGTGAGTGTACAAGCACACAGGCCCCAGAAAGAGGGTGTTGGAACTTACAAAATTTGAACTTTGGTTGAGTGCTTGTGGGAGGGTCCAAGGACTTAGGGTTTTCTCTGAGTGACAGGGATAATTTTATGGTTAGGAGCTCAATATATTTTATTTATAGGAATGGCCAGCTGAAATGAGGTTAAAGCTGCAATTGGTAAAAAAAAGCAGCTGTCACTTACATAAGCCTGAGAGATGGGTGCTTGGGACTGTGTTGCTCTGACAATGTTCATGTTTGTCTGTATTTAGATGGATTACTCAGTGGTCTTGTTTTTGCCTTGATTCACCATGGTCATGGAGTGGCTTTGTCTGATGTTGATGTTCTGGGCAATTGTTCATGTTCAACAGGAAAGCACAGTCCTTCCTATCTGTGGGTGCCAGGCTGCTTTTCTCTTCCTGAACTCTTGTACTAAGAATAAAATCCAAGCCAGGCACGCTGGCACATGCCTGTAATCCCTGCACTTTGGGAGGCTGAGACAGGAGAATCACGAGTTCAAAGCCAGCCTCAGCAACCGTGAGGCACTAAGCAACTCAGTGAGACCCTGTCTCTACATAAAATAAAAATAGGGCTGGGGATGTGGCTCAGTGGTCAAGTGCCCCTGAGCTCAATCCCCGATACTGAAAAAAAAAAAAATCCAAAGTCCTGGGACTTGGGTCCTAGGCTCCATCCCCAGCACTGCAAAACCAAGACAAAACAAAACAAAAACAAACACAAAACCCCAAGGCTTTCCCATGCACCACAAGGTCTACTAGATCTCCTGCAAGGCCATGTGTCCCATCTTGCTGCTGCTGTCCGGGCACACTGGCTGTTCTGTTCTGTTTGCTGTTCCGGAATGTCTGTTCTTCTCTGGCCCTCAGCAAGCCCTTCTGTAGAGGGCCAGGCAGGTGGCAGTGGGTCTGGCTGTGGGCTCTGCTGTGCCCACCCTGTTCTGTAGCGACAGACCCTCGTGTTGTAGCCAGGCTCTTCATGACTCTGAAGCCCAATCATAAGTGGCTTGTGGTGAGGCCCCCTCTCCCTTCGCTCTGTGCTGGATGGCATGAGTCACGACAGGGAGGCATGTGGACTATGTGGATAAGGGCAGTCGTCTGGAGAGGGTGGAAGACCACAACGGGAGTCTGGGCTTCAGACAGACTACATTTTTCCAAGGAACAGAAGCAACGGTACAATCCGTTCTATGAGTTCTACTGGTATGACTCTGGAACTCCTCCACGGAGAGGTGGCATCACTTCCCCTCCCACAATACCGGGGGCAGCTCTGTGACTGCCTCGACCTAAAGTATGCCAGCTATACAGGCACATGGTGTCCAGGGCTTGTTCAAGGCTTGGGATGTTCACTCCTGGAACCTGGCTACCATGCTTGAGAAAGCCCAAACCGCTTGTCAAAAGGCCCACATGGAGAGAAAACCAGGCCCAGGCCAAGTCCCCTCCCAGCTAACAGAAAGCTCCAAGTGGCCAGCTGCACGAGAGCTGTCTTGGAAGTGGATTCTCCAGCTCTTGGTCAAGCACCCCCCACTGATGCCACATGCAGCAGAGATGAGCTGGCCAAACCACAAAGTTGATGGGCACAGAGTTTTAGGATGTTTGTAATGCAGCCAGAGGTTGTTAGGTGGCAACAGGTAACAAAGTCAGGATTTTGTGATCAGAGCCACCTATCTCCCTTTCTCACAAGCAAGAAATAAACGTCTATCTTGCTGAAGCTATTTTTATTTCACATCTCTGCTGTCTGGTTGTGTTATTCAGCTTCCCATTGCTATGACGAAATGCCTGAGAATAACAACTTAAAGGAGCAAAGACTTATTTTGGCTGATGGTTTCAAAGGTTTCAGTCTGAAGTAACTTGGCTCTGTTGCTATGGGCCTTGTTGGCAGAAGTGCATGGTAAAGGAAAGCCATCAGCTCGTGGCAGCCAGGTGTGCTGGGGAAAGATATAGTCCCCCAGGACCCACTCTCTTCAACTAGGTCCCACCTCCTGTAGTTTCCACTACATCACAGTAATGCCACCAAATTATGAATTCATCAATCCTCCGATGAGGTCAGCACCCTTGTGATCCAGTCACCTTCCTGAAGGTTCCAGCTCTGGAGGCTGCTGCGCTGGGGACCAAGCCTCCGAGACATGCGCCTTTGGGAGACGTTCCAGGCCCAAGTCAACACTGGCTATGCGTCTTAATGAACGTACCCTCTTAGAGTCTCTTCTGCCCTTGCGGTTCCCTCTGCCGGGAGTGTCCTCCTGTTGTCTGCCAAGTTCACTTCTTTATCTGAAAAGCCTGCCCTGAGCCCCCTGTGAAAAAGAGCGGCCCTCACCTGCCAGCTCCTTTGCCGTTTTCTCTTTCTCCGTAAACTGCAACACCACCTGCCATTCTGCCACCTATTTCTTTATGTGTTTCTTCAGTGTTTGTGTCCTTTGCTACAATACAAGGTGCCAGAAGACAGGAATTTGTCTGTCCTACCCACCACAGTCCCATGTCAGCCTGGCACATAGCAGGTGCTCAGTAAACCTTGGAGGAATGATTCCAACACTCCAGCCTCTCAGGTCCTATCCATCCTCTCAATGCTCATCCCCTGGGACAGTGAGTTGTGATCCCATGAGACTCAATGCCCTATTTAATTATTTTGGGGAATTGAACCCAGGGCCTTACACATGGCATGCACTCTGCTGCTGAATTATACCCTCAGTCCTCAACACTCTTTTTATACCAAATATATCACAATGTCTCCTTTACTTTCCTGAAATAATTTAATTAGAAAATATAAGATATTGATCCACTTGCTTCTGGCCTGCATGGTTTCTAGGAGAGGCTGCATAGAATTCTAGTGCATGCATGCCTGTCTGTCCACCTCTCTTCTTTTTTGTAGTGCTAGGGACTGAACCCAAGGCTTCATCCAGGTCAGGTAAGTACTCTACCACCAAGCTATATCTCTAGCTCCATATATATATATATATTTTTAGGGGAGGGTACTGAGGATTGAACTCAGGGGCACCCAACCACTGAGCCACATCCCCAGCCCTATTTCGTATTTTATTTAGAGACAGGTCTCACTGAGTTGCTTAGTGCCTTACTTTTGCTGAGGCTGTGATCCTCCTGCCTCAGCCTCCCGAGCTACTGGGATGACAAGCATGCCCCATGGCGCCCTGCTTTCTTTTTCTTATTTTCATTTTTCTGCTCTTTCAATGTGATATCCAAGGTTTGCTCTGGTTTGGTTTGCATTTCTCCTGAGTGCTGTTCTGAGGTTCCTGGCTCTGTGGCTTGGCGTCTGATGTTAATTGGTAGGACTTCTCAGCCATTATTGCTGTCGTTATTGCTTCTGTTCTTTCTCTTTTTCTTCTCCTTCTGGCATTCTCACTGCACGTGTGTTACACCATTCCCACTTGTCTCCCAGTTCTTCTTTTTTTAAAAAAAAATCTTCTTTAGTTGTAGGTGGACATAATACATTTATTTATTTACTTACTTACTTATTTACTTTTATGTGGTGCTGAGAATCGAACCCATGCCTCACATGTGCTAGGCAAGCGCTCTACCACTGAGCCCCAGCCCCAGCCCCTGTCTCCCTGTTCTTGAATGTTCTGTTTTCTTCTCTTTTCCCAGTGGTTTTTCTTTTGTGTTGAGCTTTGGACATTTCGGCTGTCATATCCTCAAGTGGAGAGATTCTTTCCTCAGCTGCACCCAGTCTACTGAGGACTCCATAAGAGTCATTATTCATTTTGGTTTTTGACCTTGAGCATTTCTGTTCGGTTCTTTCCATTTCTCTGCTTATGTCATCTGCATGTTCCTGCACGGTGTCTGTGTTTTCTCCCTTAGAGCCCTTAGCATATTAATCACGATTGTTTTCAGCTCCTGGTCCCACAGCTCCAACATCCTTACCACTTCAGAGTCTGGTTCTGACGCCTGCTCTGACTTGAATCTGTGCATTTGGACTTCGTATGCCTTGTTGTTTTCGTGTGGGAAGCCAGGCCTGATGCACTGAAGAAAAGGAGTTCAACAAGCAGACCTTCCGCGATGTGTTGTGGCTTGTGGGGAGCGGGAGCAGCCTGCGCCACGATCTGGGCTCAGTCTTGAGTGAGCCTGTGCTCCTGGGCTGTGGGCTTTCCCAGTGCGTCTCAGCACCTCCCTTGGGTGGGGCAGGATGGCTGGTGGGGGCCGGAACTGGGTATTCCTCTTCCCCTGTTGGCTCTGATCAATCCCCCACAGTTTAGGCTCGGCTGCAGGTGTGGCTCGGTGGTGGAGCATAGTCTGGCATATTTCAAAATGGTTACTTCTCCCCCTTCCAGAAGTATGAGATTTCCCTCCAGTGTTGCTGTGGGAAACTGGTAGGGCTCTGGAAGGCAGGGCTCACAGTGCTGCTTCCCTTAAGCTTTCCACTCTTAGACTTGAGCACACTGAGCCTCTAGAAGTTCATCAATTTCAGCTCAGGCCCCCCTCCCAGGTCCTGGTTCTGGAAGTTTCTACTCCAGTAAGTTGTGATTCTGTGCATCTGCCTGTCTGTCTCTCCAATTCTAGGGCGGCAATCTGTCCTGTGACCTTAGTTCTCTGATGGATACAAGAGGAGTTTGCTGGTTCTTCAGTCTGTTCAGCTTTTTACTTGTTAGGATGGTTAAGTTGCCCTGGCTAGGCTCGAACCTGCAATCCACCTGCTTCAGCCTCCTGCTACTGGGATCCCAGGCGTGTACCACTGCACCCAGCCAAAAATGGATATTATAGTATATAAGTGCTCATACCTGCACTAGAAGGTTCCGCGAAGGAGACAGCTGCTAGCACTTGCTTATAAAGAAATAAGTTCAGGGATGGGATTGTAGCTCAGTGGTAGAGCGCTTGCCTCGCATGCGTGAGGCCCTGGGTTCGATCCTTAGCACCACATACAAAGCAATAAAATAAAGACATTATGTCCATCTACAGCTAAAAAAATATTTTAAAAAAAAGAAATAAGTTCAGGAGCCGGGCACGCTGGCACAAGTCTGTAATCCCAGCACTTAGGGAGGCTGAGACAGGAGAATCACAAGTTCAAAGCCAGCCTCAGTAACAGCGAGGTGCTAAGCAGCTCAGTGAGACCTTGTCTCTACATAAAACACAAAACAGGGCTGGGGATGTGGCTCAGTGGTCGAGTGCCCTTGAGCTCAATCTCCAGTACCAAAAAAAGAAAAGAAAGAAAGAAAGAAAGAAGTTCAGGGCTGGGCTGTAGGTCAGGGGCAGAGGGCTTGCCTAGCATCCCGGCATGCACAAAGCCGTGGTTCCATCCCCAACACCACTACACATCAAAAAAACCGGCATGCCTTGAGCAACTTGCCAGTCCCTTCCAGGCAGCCATTTCTATCTTTCAGAGCATTTCCAAGCACTTAAGATTAGCCACCCATCCATAGGTAGGTCTTTGTTTTCTGTCATCAACTTTTCCCAAGCATCTCCTCCGGCCAGGCCCTGGCATTGTGCTGAGACTACAGCAGGGACCTGGTCCAGCAAGACCTTGCCACACAGGGTCACAGCTCCAGGGGAGCTGGCAAGGCCCCTCAGCGTTGCTTCACTCATCCAGCAAGTATTTCCTGACCAGTGCAGATGTGTTATGGCTCCAACTGTTTGCCCCAGAAGCAACATTGAGAATGGGACCTTACTTGGAAATGGGATCTATGTGGATGAATCAATTCAAGACAAGGTCATACTGGTTTAGGGTGGACCTTAATACGCCTGGTGTCCTTATAAGATGGGCAAGAGAGACACAGACGCACAGGAAAATGGCACAGAAAGAAGGGCAGAGGTCAGGGGCTGGGATTGTAGCTCAGCGGTAGAGCGCTTGCCTTGGCAAGCATGAGGCCCTGGGTTCGATCCTCAGCACCACGTATAAATAAATAAATAAAACAAATGTCTATAAAAAAAAAAAAAAGAAGGGCAGAGGTCAGCGATGCATCTCGAGCCAGGGACGCCAGGGACGGCTCAGAGAAGGGTGTGGAACAGATCCTCCCCTGGAATCTGCAGAGAAAGCACTCTCGTCGACACCTTGACTTTGGATTCGTAACCTCCAGGACCGTAGGACAATAAATTTTGATTGTTTAAAGCCACCCACTTTTGATAGCGGCTATTTTGTTAGGACAGCCCCAGGAAACTAGCGCCAGGTCACTAGAGGGCGCACTGGGGAACTTGCTTGAGGAGAAAGGAGTCCAGGAAGGTTTTTTGGGAGGACATGGCTGAGTCCCAAAGGAAGAGAGAAAATGTCCCAGGCCAAGAAAATGGCAGGTGCAGGGGCTAGGGGTGGACGGGAGCTGGTGACTCCAGGAGCTGAAGTCACTGTGGAGCTTATCCGGTTGATTCGGTTCTCATGAGAACCCTGCAGGATGCTTGGGGCTGACCACCTGTGCTCTGGAGCAACAGATTGTTATCATTCCAGGAGGGACATTTCCTGTGTCACATCAGGGGAGACTGTCTGGTGCTTTAGCCCCAGAGCACTCAGCTAAAGGACCAGAGGCCTAAGGCCAAGTCTGAGCCCAGAGGCAGCAGTGGTAGGTGTTGTGTGACCACTGTGTGTTCTAGGAGAACCAACTGTCTCTAACCCCAGACTGAGCACTTTCTTGGAATAGGGGCTTTTCGGTGCTAAATCTGGGATCATTCTGCGCAAATGGTGCCTAGGTTGGCCAAATCCAGGGCTGGCTGCTCTGTCTGGGCCCGATGTCCTGCAGACTCCTTCAGCTGCTTTACCTCCTACAGGGACTCCTTCTGCTGCCTCCCATCCTCCAGGTTCAAAATCTCTGGCTGCCTGGTAGGTCCATCCCCTCTCTGACATATTTTAGACTCGCATCTTTCAGTCAGTCTTTCTCCCACAGTGACTCATCCCAGATCATGCCTTTGTCATCTCATGGGATGACAGGTACAGGAACAGTAGTAAAGGTGCAGTCAGCTCTGACTTACTGAGCACGTAGGCTGCCCAAGCAGCAGACCCTCTCCATAGCCCTAGCCTCCCAGGAGCAGGCAGGGCAGTCTGAGCAGTGAGAGAGTGACAGCTCCCACTGGACTCCTCAGAGCCTCTGCCCTCCCGGACACCTGGCACAGGAGGGGAATCACAGGGCAAAGCGTCCCAGCTTGTGGCCCTCCCCTCTCTTATGCTGCAGCCTCGGCTCTGGGAAAAGGCAGTGCCTGAGCACCGGAGGTGACCTGGGGTACCTGGGGCACCTGGTTTCGTGAAGCAGAAGAGAGCTGGGTGGCACCTGTGCTGGAGGAGGACATGCTTCCCCACCCGGGCTGGGGCGGGAAGCCAGGATGGCCTTCACTGTAGGGGCTTGGCAGAACAGGAGCAGTGTGTGCAGTGCACAGGGGCACGTGTGCCATGCAGGCCTGTGGGTACACAGTGAGCATTACCAAAAAAAAAATGGGTAGGGATTGAACTCAGGGACACTCGACCACTGAGCCACATCCCCAGCCCTATTTTGTGTTTTATGTAGAGACAGGGTCTCACTGAATTGCCTAGTGCCTCATCATTGCTGAGGCTGGCTTTGAACTTGGATTCTCCTGTCTCAGCCTCCAAAATGCTGGGATTACAGGCGTGGGCCACTGCGCCCCACAAATGTCATTCTTACATTCTTTAACAGAGAAAGGGACCCAGGAAGGCAACAGCGAATAAGGCCCATGAGTGTCACTTGAGCATCAGTCTGTGCACATCTGTTGTGTCTGTGAACATGTGAGTGGAGTGGGAGCAGTTTCTAGGAACCTCAAAGGGAGGGCACCACGGGAGTCTGAGCCTAGGGCCACACCCTGGCCACCTTTGCCCAGGTGCACTGGGGCGGCTTGCAGGCTTGTTGTTCCTGAAGCCGCCAGCAGGGGGCGCGCGGAGCCAGCCCTGTCCTGACCGGGCTAGGTGGTCCCGGAGCTCTTAGTTTGGGCACAGGGCAACTTGGGTGCCCGGAAGGGGCTGTGGTCTCACTTTGCAGAGGAGGCCCAGAGGAGCCAAGGCGCTTATACAGGCTCAGTGGGGGTCACTGAGCTGCTGGCTTCCCAGTCCTGACTAGGGATGCATTCCTAGGCACCAGAGGCTGTCGCCAGGGACTCCTCCCACTCGCCCCAGGTAGCCTTTCCCAGGCCACGCCCACCTCCAGCTCCCCAAGCCTTCCCTCTTCCCAGGTCTCCCTCATCAGCTCCTACACGCTGAGGACCTAAGGGTAAAGGCCATGGCCTTCTCTTTACCGCTAAGCTCGCTCTCTCTTTTTTTTTTTTTTTTATTTTTTTTAGTTGTTGATGGATCTTTATTTTATTCATTTATTGTTTGTATGTGGTGCTGAGGATCGAACCCAGTGCCTCACGCATGCTAGGCAAGCGCTCCACCAATGAGCTACAGCCCCAGCCCCCACTAAGCTCTTAACAGGTCCCAACCCTTTCAATTTTTTTCAAATTTAAAAAAATTCTGGTAGATGTATATCATATAAATTCTCACCATTTCTAAGCGGACAGTCAGCGATCTTAAACTCTCACACTGCTGGGAACCATCACCACCTCTGCCTCCTGGGCCCTTTTGATCTTGTAAAGCTGCTACTCTGGGTTGTGGCTCAGTGGTAGAGCCCTTGCCTGGCATGTATGAGGCACTGGGTTCGATTCTCAGCACCACATTTAAATAAATAAAATAAAGATCCATTGGCAACTAAAAAAATATTTTAAAAAACAACTACAACTCTGTCCACATTAAACAATAACCCTTTCCCCATCCACCAGCCTGTTCTCCATGGCTTAGACTACTCTTAAGTTAGGGACTATCACTTTTCTTTGTTTTTTTCTTTTCTTTTTTTGGTACCTGGGATTGAACCCAGGGGTGCTTTGCTACTGAGCCACATCTGCAGCCCTTTTTTTAATTTTGTTTTGAGACAGGGTCTTGCTAGGTTGCTGAGACTGGCCTCAAACTTGAGATCCTCCTGCCTCAGCCTCCCAAGTGGCTGGGATTACAGACATGCACCACTGTACCTGGCTTTTAACATCACTTTTAACCCCAGGAAAAAGATTCCATCCAGAGGCTGAGTCATACACTCAAAGCCAAAGATGACAAGTAGTAGAGGCAAGATTTGAACTCAGGACTCTGACTTCACAGCCTGTATTTACTGCCACTGTGGGACACGGGAGACTTGGAGCAGTGATGTGGTGGCTGCTCCTCATTGTGAGAGCGCCAAAGAAGCAGACTGATGGACGCTCAGTAGAAAATGGGAGAACACAGTCCAGCCAGGCACATTTTACGGATGAGGATGCTGATAACTGGGGAAGGGGGAATGACTCACTCTGGTTGCTACTGGGACCAGCTCACCTGAGCCCCAGGCTGGCTATTTTCTCTTCCTAGCAGGCTGGCTCTTCCAGTGGGCATTATGCACCTGGCACAGTGTAACTGCTCAATAAACTGTTGAAAGAATGAATGCATTCCTGTTACACCACAGTGAGTTGTTAACACTCTATCCTACTGATCTTTTTTTTTAAATATTTATTTTTTAGTTATAGGTGAACAGAATATCTTTTTATTTTATTTTTATGTGCTGCTGAGGATCGAACCCAGTGCCTCTCGTGTGCTAGGTGGGCACGCTACCACTGTGCCATAACCTCAGCCCCCTACTGATCTTTTTATTATTAACACCTGACAAGAGCCGGCCATACATTGAGCACATACCTCATTACTTCAGCAAATACTGAACTCCTGTTACAATGCTACTCCCTAAGCTACCACCATGTCTACAAGTGTGAATAGGTATTTTCCTTTCCTTCAAAGAGTGCATGATCTAAAGAAGTACACAAAAAGCAACCTGGGGGGCTGGGACTATAGCTCAGTGGTAGAGCACTTGCTTAGCATGTGTGAGGTACTAGGTTCGATCCTCAGCACCACATATAAATAATAAATAAAATAAAGATCCACCAACAACTTAAAAAAATTAAATTAAAAAAAAAGCAATGTGGCCAAGTTAGTATATGAGCCTTAATATACAAAGGATTCCTACAAATCAACAACAAAAGGCCCACATTTCAATGGAAAAGCAAAAGTAGTCAAAAGATAGAAATGGAGTCAGGGCCAGGCGTGGTGGCTCAGGAGGCTGAGGCAGGAGGATTGCAAATTCAAAGCCAGCCTCAGCAAGGGTGAGGTGCTAAACAACTCAGTGAGACCCTGTCTCTAAATAAAATACAAAATAGGGCTGAGGATGTGGCTTGGTGGTTGAGTGTCCCTGAGTTCAATCTCCAGTACCAAATAAATAAAGAAAGAAAAGAAAAGAAAAGAAAAAGAAAAAAACAGAAATGCAGGCAGGTGTGGTGTTGCACATCTGTAATCCCAGCAACTCAGAAGGCTCAGGCAGGAGGATTGCAAGTTCAAGGCCAGCCTTAGCAACTTAGTGAGATCCTATCTCAAAAGGACAAAAAAAAAAAAAAAAAAAGGACTCAGGATATAGTTTCGAGGTAAAGCATCCCTAATTCCTAGTTTAGAAAATATATACATATATATGGGAAATTAACATAAACAAAAAGAGAAGTTGCTGTTGGGCACAGAACACAGTGGTAGAACACTTGCATAGCATGCATGAGGCCTAGGCCCCCCAAAATTTTGCTTAAGGTTACTCATAATTAATAAAATGCAGGGGCTGGGATTATGGCGCAGTGGTAGCGTGCTCGCCTAGCATGCGTGAGGCACTGGGTTCGATCCTCAGCACCACATAAAAATAAAATAAAGATATTCTGTCCACCTACAACTAAAAAAATAAATAAATATTAAAAAAAAAAATAAAATAAAATGCAAACTAAAATGAAACTATTGTTTTGCCTCAGATGAGTGAAGAGTAAGTGTGAGACCCACTCATCTGATACTGTAAGGCACCAGAAGGCCATGACACATGATTTGGAAACATCGGGTCCGTGTGCTCGCTGGTATCAGTGCTGGAAGGCAAAGCAATACACACATCCCTCTCTAATGCAACGCCTCCTCTCCTAGAAATGGATCTTAGGGGAATATTCCACAGACATACACCTGGACCATCAGTGCAGCGCTGGGGGGGGGGGGGCTTCTTGGAGACAATCCCAGTGTCCCTGAGTTGGCGGCTGGTTCAGTGTGACCATACAGTTACCCACACCATCACTATCATGCCACCGCCGAGAGGAATGCGCTGCTCTTAGCATTCTGACAGAGAAAATATTCAGGTTACCAGAAATGGCAGGCTGGTTTCAAACTTCCTACAAAGCTACAGTAATCACCGTGGATCTGCTGGCATCAGGATAGGCACATACCAGTGGGATGCAACCGAGAGCTCAGAAATAAACCCCAACAGGATTTCAGTGAAAGATGCCAATACCGTTCTGTGGAAGAAAGAATAATGTTGCTAACAAATGGTGCCAGGACAGGGGGACACCTACATGCAGAAGAGTGCATCTGCCTCTGCCTCACTCGGTCCACCAAAGTCAACTCCAAGTGAAGGGCGGCTCCACTGCGTGCTCGGCCCTGTGCACTGACGCACAGAAGTTCTGAATTTTCATGACGTCCAAACACAGATGCACCTTACGACCTAGTAGTTCCACTTCTAGGTCTAGACACCAAAGAACTGACACTTTTATTTGAACAAAACCCTGTGCATGGATTACCAGAGTCCTTGCTCGGAGGCCCGACCGACTCAAATTAGGCCCCGCCACTCATTCCAAAGACCAAACAGAAAAGGTACTAGTGAAAACCAGGAAAGGAGCCGGGCGCCGTGGCACAAGCCTGTAATCCCAGCACTTAGGGAGGCTGAGACAGGAGAATCGCGAGTTCAAAGCCAGCCTCAGCAATGGCGAGGCGCTAAGCAACTCAGTGAGACCCTGTCTCTACATAAAACACGAAATAGGGCTGGGGATGTGGCTCAGTGGTCGAGTGCCCCTGAGTTCAATCCCAGTACCAAAAAAAATGTGTCTATGGGACCAGTGACCCTGCAAGGGGGCAGTTTGGTTCCCAGGGATGATTGCTCCTTCTCAGGGGCGGGCGGTCTCATCATGGTGTGAGCTGCCTGCCGTTCTGGAATCCAAGGTGACTGCAGGGCACTGCAGACTTCTAGGTGCCTCCAGAAGGTCTGGAGCAGGACATTCTAAAAGCCGGCAGTTGAATGTCCCTGAGATTTTTTTTTTTTTTCTTTAATTTTATTTATTTATTTTAGTTGTTGATGGATTTTTTTTTTTTTTAATTTATATGAAGTGCTGAGAATTGAACCCAGTGCCTCACATATGTGAGGCAAGCACTTTGCCACCAGCCCCCTCCTTGAGATTCTTGAAAACACCTTGGTGCCTTCAGCCTTGAAGCGGGCGGATCACCAGTTTAGACAAACACTCCTTAAATGATTAACATGCCTGGGTGCAGAGCTGAGCAGGAATGTGCCCCAGTGTTTCGGGTAATAGAGGGGACAGATCTCCAAGGAAGGCTGAGATGTCAAGGTCTGACCTGCGGTCAGTTACACAGCAGCATCTGCAGGCCAAGGGAAAGTCAGTGCTTTTTAGCAAGGCAGCCTCTCTTCGTCCTTGTTATAAATGTTTAGTGTTATATTCTTCATTTCTCACAATGCTGGAGATGGAACTCAGGGCTTTGTGTGAAGGCATGTATCCACAACTGAGCCACACACAGGCCCCTAGTATCAGTATGCATCCTAGCCAAAAGGTGGAAAAAACCCAAAATGTTATCTACAGATGGAAGGATAAATTGTGATACATCCATACAACGGATATTTTTATTCAGCCACAAAAATGAATGACAGATGTATTGATACATGCTATAATTTGAATGAAACTCAAAAATGTTTTACTAAGCCAGGTATGGTAGGGCACACCTGGGATCCCAGCTGCTTGGGAGGCTGAGGCAGGAGGATCACAATTTTGAAGCCAGCCTCAGCAACTTAGTGAGGCTCTAAGCAACTTGGTGAAACAATGTCTCAAATAAAATAAAATATAAAAGGACTGGGGATGTGGCTCAGTGGTAGAGAATCCCTGGGTTCGGTTCCCAGCACCTAAATAAATAAATAACAAAATTATTGTTTGTTTTCTTTATGAAAGTTTGTCAGGGTCAGGGATAGCTCAGTGGCAGAGCACATGCTGAGGAAGCACAAAGCCCTGGTTCAATTCCCAGCACTAAAAAGAAAAAAAGAACAAAAGTCTATCAAGAGATGATTCACCCTATTCTTCTGGTGGGATCGCAATGCAGAGCGAGCATAGTGCATCTGCTGGCTTCCGGCATCTTGTCCTCTGGGCTTTCAAAGCCCCAAACTCTCTGGGAGCTGCTGTGATGAGGTCTTGCAGCCCTGGCTCCCTCTGGGATATCTTCTTCCTTCTTCAGAAACTCTTTCCTCGTTCCTGGTTCCTGCCGGTGGGTTTGCCCTCGTGAGGTTTCTCTGGCTGCAGACAGAGCGTGTCAGCCAGTGAACAGCTGCGGGACTGATCTTCCCACAGTCAGTGACATCTCTTACTCCACTTCTCCTACATGATAACGACATCTCGACACCTCTGTCCATGTTTCCTGGCTTGGATGCCCTCTGCCTTTGTGGACCTGTCCCTCCTGGGACAATCCAAGCCTGTGAGATGTCATGTGGTTTCATCACTGGGTGGCAGGAGGTGAGACAGGACATGTTTTGCTACCTGTCCATGAAGTGACCAGCGCTCGTGGTGATCCATTAGCAGCTGACTTTGCAAGAAGAGATTTGATGGGTCAAACCTCGGAAGGAAGGCATTTATGTGCCATGTGACTTCTGGCAAATTACTAGACCTTTCCAAGAATCCATTCAGAAGCGAGAATAATGACAGCACCTGCCTCTCAGGCTGAAGAGAGACAAGATGAGTCGACAGGCGAGAAGCACTTACCATGCTTCATGGCCAACAGTCCGTGTCCAACAGATGTTGTGACTGTTATCAGTACTAGTCAAACATTAATCAGTGAGCCGGGCACCGTGGTGCACACCTGTAATCCCAGCTCTTTGGGAGGCTGAGACAGGAGAATCGCAAGTTCAAAGCCAGCCTCAGCAATGGCGAGGCGCTAAGCAACTCAGTGAGACCCTGTCTCTACATAAGACACAAAATAGGGCTGGGGATGTGGCTCAGTGGTTGAGTGCCTGAGTTCAATCCCCAGTGCCAAAAATAAACAAACAAACAAACAAATAAATAAATAAAAATAAAAATGACTCGGGGAGAAGTGCTGAATGGAGGCAGCTCAGGGGTTCTGGCTGCGCTCAGGATGCCCAATCCTGCCAGGGCAGTGGACCAGAGTTGTACCAGGTGACCTTCAGGATGCCTTCCAACACAGCTTTTCAGGCCTCTGAGGTCTTAAGACTCTGATCTATCAGCCAGGTGCTGTTGGCCAGTGGCCACTGCCCTCCCCCATGGACACATACCTCCATCAGCCTGGGCAGCTAATGGCCACCGGCCTGGACAGAGGCACGTGGATGACCCCAGGATATCTGGAATGTTCAGTGCCCAAGAACTGGGTGGTGACAAGCACACCTTGTCCCCACTGGGCCTTATGTTCAAGTGAGGTCAGTGTGTGTCAACACAGGGTAAAGTGCAAGCCATCCCCGCCAGGCCTGTGGAGCAGCCTCAATCCAGACTGTGCAGCCTCCATAATCCCCCCTTTTCCTTTCCTTTGGGACCAACCTGGCCCACCTGTGCTTAAGTTCTGGCCCTGCCCGGCAGGCCCTGCACAGCTCCGCCTCCTCTCTGAAGCCTCTGTGTCCACCCAGCCCCTCCTTTGAATTCAAGGAACACCTGGTACATGCCTGAGCCCCAGCTACTTGCCCTGGTCCTCACTGAAGCCAAGCACAAAGGATGTCTTCTTTCAGGACTGAGAGTCTAGAGATTAGCAAAAGGGCATCAGTGGGGGCTGGGGCTGTGGCTCAGTGGCAGAGCGCTTGCCCCGCATGCGTGAGTCACTGGGTTTGATCCTCAGCACCACATACAAATAAATAAATAAAATAAAGATATTGCATTCATCTACAACTAAAAAAATATTTTAAAAAAAAGAAAAAGAAAAAGGGCATCAGGGCAGCCACCCCCTCTGCTCTGTTCATTGTGTAATATGCTAGGAACTGCTTGTGACAAGATCTTTTGACCAGGCAGTCAGGATCAGATACTCATCTGGGTCACCTGCAATGAGAGACACCCACCAGCCTGGGCTACTCATCAACTGCCTGTACTAACCATCCCTAAAGAAGTTTCTGAAAAGACAGACTTTGAGCAAGGGTCCTCTATCCTCTAGATGAGCCTACCCACCCGTCTTGGTACCAGGAATTAAACCCAGGGGCACTTCACCACTGAGCTACATCCTCAGCCCTTTTTTATATTTTATCTAGAGACAGGGCCTTGCTAAATTGCTTAGGGCCAGCCGGGCACGGTGGTGCACACCTGTAATCCCAGCACTTTGGGAGGCTGAGACAGGAGAATTGCGAGTTCAAAGCCAGCCTCAGCAACAGCGAGGCGCTAAGCAACTCAGTGAGACCCTGTCTCCACATAAAACACAAAACAGGGCTGGGGATGTGGCTCAGTGGTCGAGTGCCCCTGAGTTCAATCCCAAGTACCAAAAAAAAAAATTTGCTTAAGGTCTCACTAAATTGCTGAGGCTGGCTTTGAACTCTCAATTCTCCTGCCTCAGCCTCCCAAGCCACTGCACCCTGCCGAGCCTGCTGTTTGAATAAAGTTACCTTCCCTGCTAAAACACCTTTTCTCTACTTAATTGTCCAGTCCAGTGGTGAGCAGCCGGATTTGGCTCCAGTTACAGCACCCCAGCCTATAAAGAAGCTTTTGTTGTTCCTATTTTGCTCTGGAGCAGAACAAACAAAACTCACTCAGCCCAGAGTACCCAAGCTGGGGCTTAAACTGCTATTCACTTTTTTCTAAAAGTCCAAACTCTCGCCCCAAACCCCTCTCTAAGGAGGTGAGCACTGCTGCCATTATTAGCTCCCTTGATTACAGGAGACCCTAACCCTAATCCCAGCCCCTCAGGGACAGGGCCCATCCCTTGTCCAGCTTCCAATTTGCAGGGCAGACAGGTGACCATGGTTTCCCAGGCTGACATCACATCACCCACATCAATGAGGACAATTCAGACCTTTGGTTTTGGTGCTCCACTACAGGGCAACTTGGTGCTTGAGGTAAGGCAGCTTTTCACAGGCAGAGCTATCTGGTGCCTTAAAGGATGTTAACATCCCCGGAGTCAGAATGCCAGATGACCCCCAGTTGCTGAGACAACACAGAGCCTCTATAGAAGGGGGCCAGGAAAGAGGTCATCATGCCTAGGCAAGATAGGTCTTTTCCTGGATTGAAGCTTCAGTGTGGAAAAAATGGCCCCAGCTCACTATGAACTATCTGTGGGACAATAATGCAATAATCAGGGCTGGGAATGTAGTTCTGTGGCAGAGAGCCTGCCTGAGACGTGCCATCCCTAGCACCATAAGAGGAAAAAAAGAAAAAGGAGCTGGGTGTGGTGGTGCACACCTGCAAGTGACTCAGGAGGCTGAGGCAGGAGGACTGCAAGTTTAAAGCCAGCCTCAGCAATGCCGAGGCGCTAAGCAACTCAGTGAGACCCTGTCTCTACATAAAACACAAAATAGGGCTGGGGATGTGGCTCAGTGGTTGAATGCCCCTGAGTTCAATGTCCAGCACCTAAAAATAAAAAATAAAATCAAAATCTCACTCCCAAGGGCAGGTTCATACATGAAAAACCCCACAGGAGACACAACCTGGCTGGAACTTTTGAGAAGGGCCCATCAGTTTTTCAGACAGAGAAACTGAGGCGCAGAGCAGGAAAATGATTTACCTAGAGTCCCAGATAAGCACCGGAGGTCCCCAGCTGGAAGTTCAAAGCTCCCAGCTCTGCAGGAATGAGGCAGTGGGATGTGCCCTTTGGAAATTTTTCAGGGAGCTGGCAGTGCCCTCCAGGAGTGGAATGTGGCCCCACGTCTATCAGGACAGGAATGGCAGAGACCTCCTCTCCTGCTACAGCTGGAGTGATTTAGCTTGGCAGCTGCAGAAGCAGGGGTCAAGCTTGCTCCTGACCAGCTAGGTGTCCTGACAGATGGACAATCTGAAAACCTGGGCAGCTGGAGACAGTCAAGAGGACAGAGGAGCCTCCAATCCTGAGATTGGACACCTTGATTTGCATCAGCAAAGATTGCTGCTCTGGGGACTGCCTGAGATGGGGTGAGGGGAGCAGGGTGAAGAACATCCTCAGTGCCTTTAGTTGTCCTGTGCTCCTCCTTTGCCCCGCCTAGATTAGGAAGCCAGGAGCCAGCCTTTAAGTTTGGGAGGTTGAGTGGGGAGTTGCTGAGGGTAGGAAACCATAGTCTGGGGAAAAGGATGATTCATGCAGGAGCCAGAGGGCATGGCTCCACCTGCCTATTTTCTGATCCTATTTTCTGGCAGCCCCTTAGTAACACTCAGGCAGGGCAGAGGATGAGCCAAGTCCACTCAGCTCCAGTCACCAGCCTCTGCATTACCTCTTCCATACATTCCACTTTCTGTTGCAAATTAAGTCGCCTCTGTGTGAAATTCAAATTCAAAATGGAGTCGCTCTGGCTCGGGCCTGCCTGTATCGGCTGACTGCTCTTTATGCTTCTGTGATTAATGCTATGCTTGCTTCTCATGGATGAGGCCAAACCACACGCTGCCAGATCCCCTGCCCAGTAACCTAAAGTTCCAGGAACTGAAAGGGGACACAGGAGGTGCCGTCACGGTTTAACTGTAAATAACTACAGGTTGAATATTTGCCAAATCCTGTTTTCCCAAGTCATGTAACTCGCCCACCCTATAATAACCTCTGAAACTCTCATTTTGGGGTCACTCTCTGAAGAAAAGGAGAGATGACCCCAATTGATTGGTCTGTGTGCCTATTTCCTCAATAAATTGGGCTGTTTCTGCAGAGTTGTCTGGGCTGCACTTCTTGGGGAGAGGTGCGGGTGGTGGGAGCCTTCTTTGACTTTAGTGCAGCTGCGCAGCCCCCTCCTCTATCTAAGCTGTGTAAGCTGCCTGGTTGTTGGTGGCCTTCATAGACTCATGGGTGGGAACTGAGTGTGCACCCTGCTCTCACCAGACCTTCAGCCTCTGGCAGCTACAGAGGCACACAGTAGGTTCCAATGCATCAGTGCTGATGGTCCCAGGGTACTGAGGGACACACTGAGGGGCCCAATAGCCTCTTTTGGGGAGGACAGTGAGGTGCTCTGGGAGTTCCCTTTGGGCAACATTCTTTTTTTTTTTCTTTCATTTCCCCCAGTACTGGGGATTGAACCCAGGGATGCTCTACCACTGAGCCACATCCCCAGCCCTATTTTGTATTTTATTTAGAGACAGGGTCTCACTGAGTTGCTTAGCACCTCAGCATTGCTGAGGCTGGCTTTTTTTTTTTTTAATTGTAGATGGACACAATGTCTTTATTTTATTGCTTTGTATGTGGTGCTGAGGATCGAACCCAGGGCCCCACGCATGCGAGGCAAGCGCTCTACCACTGAGCCACAATCCCAGCCCCCTGAGGCTGGCTTTGAACTCACAATCCTCCTGTTTCAGCCTCCCCAGCCACTGGGACTATAGGCATGCGGCACCACATCTGGCTTGTTACTACATTTTGTAAAGCAGTAGTTTGCCATAAGCTACTCCATTTTGAATTTAAGGGCTAAGATGGAATGACTCCACATCTTTTATTTTTTAATATTTTTTAAGCTGTAGATGAACACAATACCTTTATTTATTTTATGTGGTGCTGAGGATTGAACCCAATGCCTCACACTTGCAAGTCAAGCGCTCAACCACTGATCCACAACCCCAGCCCCGAATGACTCCACATCTTGTTTCTACAAGCAAACAAGTACCATCTGTCTAGCACCACCATAAAGCACAAATTGATAATTAACTTATACATAAGAATCCATCTGAATCAGAGTGCCTGGACATGTGGATATCCCAAATTATAACAGAAACATCAGACACAGGAGCTTATCAACCTCACCAGATACAAACCCCTCATTTGAGACCAGTAAAAGAAGGAGCACTCTGAGACTGGACACAGCAGCATCCTGACCCTGTCACCTGGTCACTTGTCAAAAGCCTTGCCCAGGAAAATTGTTATAGCAACGAACCTTGGAAAACTCTGCATCAGCAATGTGGAGTTTCTCTTGCACGTAATGACCATACAAATCCTACTCTAAGCTGACACTGTGAAAATGCCGCCTTTTGGACCTTGGTCTAGAAAAAGTTGCTGTGCTTTGACAGTTCTGCACTCTGAACAATTTCTTATTTAATTTAACCAACAACAATGAATTCATATCTGCTCTCTGCCTTTGCTCTTAGTTCAGCCTCCTAAACCCTGGTGGCGACCTTAATATTTTCTTTTTTTTTTTTTGGTACTGGGATTGAACTCAGGGGCACTCGACCACTGAGCCACATCCCCAGCCCTATTTTGTGTTTTATGTAGAGACAGGGTCTCACTGAGTTGCTTAGCGCCTCGCCATTGCTGAGGCTGGCTTTGAACTCATGATTCTCCTGTCTCAGCCTCCCTAAGTGCTGGGATTACAAGCGTGAGCCACCACGCCCGGCT
>PVHX01020286.1:0-32357 GCA_004024805.1 Geosciurus inauris
TGTTATTCTTCTGGCCCTTCCACATTATCTCCAGATTAGAAGAGTATGGAACCAAAATATCAAACTCTGAAAAGGTAATGATTTAGGAGGAAGAACTGAAAAAATAAATGATAGAGAAGTAAGCAGTAGCTTTAGCTGTCAATGAGTTTCTTTGCTCTGACATTGGCATTATCAATACGATCTTTGTTGGTGTCAGCCTAAAAAAAGAAAAAGATATGAGCATTACTTCACAAGGTAAGGCACTCTGATAAAAGTTAAATTTAGGCTGGGTATGTTGTTCAGGAGTAGAGCATATGCTTTGTAAGTGCAAGCCCCTAGGTTCAATCCCCAGAACCCAAACGAAAGTTAAAATTCAATACACTTTGAGTAATCAACATACTGATAAAACTCAAGAAACACTTTAAGTCACATTACAAAACTTATTTTAGGTAAGAAGTAACAGAGCATAACATTCATTTGGAAAAACCCTAATGCACAGAAGAACTTGCTAGTATTTCTCAATTCTATTACATATTTCTTCATACTTCAACACGTCTGAAACTAAGATACATCTTATAATAATCAATGGTAGTTTCTTCTGTTTTTGAGAAGAAAAACTGTGTTGCCCAGGTTGGCCTTGAACTTCCAGGCTCAAGTGATCCTCCAGCCTCTGCCTCCTGAGTAGCTGGGACTACAGGCAAGCAACATCGTGCCCAGATCTTCAATAGCATTTTTGATGCAATGAAATATGATAAGAATGCTTTCTCAACCACAGAATTTCAATGGAGTTACTCTCGGTCTAACGGTCTAACCCACAGAGACTGAAAAAGATCTCTGGAACAGATGTATTACCACCCACATCAACAGCTAAATTAAAACCATGGGTAATACACAGCCTAAACCCAGACAATAGTCCTAAAAGCATCTTATGAACCATTATTTGCTTCAAAAAACTCCACTGGGCTGGGGATATGGCTCAGTGTTACAGCAGTTGTCCGCCATGGTACAAGGCCCTGGGTTTGATCCCCAGCACCAAAAAAGAAAGAGAAATCCATTATAAGTGATTCAAAAGAAAGCCAAGCTTAAAAAGTGGCCATCCCCTAAAGTACACTGAAATTTTAATCAAGTATGGCTTCTAGATTTGACATCTAAATTCTGAAAAACATTTTCTTTTTCAGTATCTTGTATGTATCATGTAATGTAAAAACAAAAACAAGGAATCACAATTTTCCTTTACTCACATGACTATATGCTACTAGTTATTAAAATAAAAACAATTTATGGGGAAGGGAAGCATACTCAAAGGTTAGAATAGATTCTAAGCTTTATGTGTGAAGGTTTAAGTAAAACAACTTTATCCCAAGGCTGTGTTTTCAAAAAGAACCAAATGGCATGAGCAAGATAGGAGGATTCGACTTTTGTTTTTGATGTGTTAGAACTGCGACCTCATCAAAACTGTAAAATCCTATAAGGACAGGATCGTATTTTATTGTTTTCCCTCAGAGTATCTAACATAGATGTCCATTACTAAAACAATTACCAGACTATATTTCATTTTATTGTGGCCATAAAAGGCTTTTACCTTTTCTGTGATTCGGTCTATTTGTCGATTCTGAGCTTCAATTTCATTGCCCATGTCCAGGGCCATGTTCTTTAGATTTCCTAGGATACTGCCCACTTGAGTCAGGTTCTCTTCCATCTCATCTTCTCTGGCATCATTAGTTATACTGTCATAAAAGGAGAGTTAATTTAGTATTTTTTTGTTGAGTTACAATGAACTAAATCTGAATTTAATTTTCATAAAAATGAGTCATCAAAAATATAATAAAAAAATGGTGAGTAATCAATATTACACTCAGCAAGTGTTAGATCCAAGGGAATGTAGGTTACTATCCTTGGGAGAAAAAGAGAAGTGTCTTAAAGCCGTGCAAGAGAAGGTTAAGACACAACCCTGGAACAACATTTCTCAAAGTATAATTCCCAGTATCACCTAGGTTCCTGTCAAACACAAGAATATGTTAATTCTCACACTCCTGCAGATCTACCGAATCAGAAACTATATTTGGATCCCAGCAATCTATGCTTTTGTTCTTTTTTTTCCCCCCAGACAGGATCTTGCTATGTTCCCCAGTCTGGCCTTGAGCTGCTGGGCTCAAGTGATCCTCTTGCCTTAGCCTCCTGATAGGCACACATGCTACCATATCTGCATCAATAAACCCTCAGGTAATTCTAATGCACACTTAAATCTATTAAGAACTATTGCTCTGAAACTGGTTGGAAACTGTAGATAAAGGGTCAAACATGACCTGGTACCTTATTTTTTTTTTTTTTTTTTTTAAATATTTTTTTAGTTGTTGATGGATCTTTATTTTATTCATTTAGTATCTATATGTGGTGCTGAGGATCGAACCCAGTGCCTCACGCATGCTAGGCAAGCGCTCTACCGCTGAGCTACAGCCCCAGCCCCTGGTACCTTATTTTTGTAAATAAAGTTTTATTTAAACACAGCCATGCTAATTTGTTTACATATTTTCTGTGGCTGCTTTCTCTGACAGAGGTAATTGCTAACAGACTATATAGACTGAAAAGTTCGAAATAAAAACTATCCAGCCCTTTACTGATATCTTTATGTGAGCCTGCTCTAAATGTTACATTTTGTAACATATTTATGCCATTTGTAGAAGTAAATATGCCTACTTTAGTAACTGGGAAAAGTCTTGAAAAATATAGAGAAATTAATCTCATTATCCATGAACAACAACCATGGTCAACATTTTGTCAGAAGACAGATTTTTTAAAAATTTGTTCTAATTAGTTATACATGACAGTAGAATGCATTTTGATGCATTAGACACAAATGGAGCACAATTTCTCATTCCTCTGGCTGTACATGGTGCAGAGTCACACCAGTAGCGTAATCATACATGTATATAGGGTAATAATGTCTGTCTCATTCTACCATCCTTCTCATCCCCAATAGCCCCACCTCTCCCCTCACTCCCCTCTAAAGTTCCTTCATTCTTCCCTACCCCTCGCCTACAAGACAGAGTTTTAAATGCATTTTTTTTTTCTGGGCACCAGAGATTGAACTCAGGTGCACTTGACCAATGAGCCACATCCCCAGCCCTATTTTATATTTTATTCAGAGACAGGGTCTCACTGAGTTGCTTAGCGCCTTGCTTTTGCTGAGGCTGGCTTTGACTTGCAATTCTCCTGCCTCAGCCTCCCCAGCCACTGGTATTACAGGCATGCTCCACTGCACCCAGGTTAATGCATTTTTTTTTTTTGTACTGGAGATTGAACTCAGGGGCACTCAACCACTGAGCCACATCCCCAGCCCTATTTTATGTAGAGACAGGGTCTCACTGAGTTGCTTAGCATCTCGCCGTTGCTGAGGCTGGCTTTGAACTCGCGATTCTCCTGTCTCAGCCTCCCTAAGTGCTGGGAATACAGGCTTGCGCCACCGCGCCCGGCTTGGTTAATGCATTTTTAAAGCAGAATAAATATTATTTCTATTCAGAGCATTAGGCTTCATGTACAACTACACCCAACCTCCTAAGTGAGCCATTCATTAGGAAAGGTGAAGAAATATTGGGAGGAGCTGGCATACCGTTTAATGTATCCACCACTAGCTGTTCCTGTAGTTGGTTGCTGAGGCTGACCATTTGTTACTCGGCCTGGTTGCTTAGATACTACATTGCTAGGTGAATTGTCTCCGCCATCTCCCCATGTTGCCTTATAGGCCTTTCCAGACTCAAAGTTCTTCGTCCTATATAAGAATCAGGAGTAAAGAAACATACCAAAAAGCAGAGAAGGAGGGTTATGATTATTAGTGCTAATTAACTTAAGAATGACCCTAATACCTTTAGCTGAAAAGCTGAAAGAGCTAAATCCAAATTATCTATACTATGCTCCATGGCAACATAAGATATGATAAGGATTAATGATGTAAACCCACTATCATTAAATCATTTTTAAAAAGTCCAAATACTATTACTATTAAATCTGCACTAAGCTGTTAGCAAGTAGCAAAATGCAATTATTTGATTTTTCAGGTTCCTCAGTCTGTAGCATTTTCCAGAAAGAGGTTAATGGACGCTAGGGAAAAAGAAAAAGAAAAAAAAAAACTTAGAAAAGGTGCTCTAGATGCCGTAAGATGTTGTTTAGAGGCATCCCAGAGTTTGAAGAGGAAGTAAGAAGACTGAGTAGGTAATAACTTGACTCTGTTCTTTGCCCCTTCTTACTAGAACCGGAATAGTTCCGGCTAATCAGTTTTATGTGTTAGAATTTTGCACGAAAATTACAAAAAGAATTTTTTAAAAAACAAAAAAAATTCCATAGAGGAAAGGCACAAGTTATTTCCAAATTGAACAATAAATTGATAAATAACCACCTTGCCACACTGGTGGCAGTTACAAATTCTCTGTTGAGGGCTTTTTTAGAGTTTACCTTTCTTCCTTAAAAAAAAAAAAAAAAAAATCCTAAGTCTAGGACTCTTAAAAATATGCTTTAGATCTAACTGAGATAGCCAAAAATTAGTCATCACCAGAATTTTACTACTCAAATTAGGACAACTGGCAAGAAAAAGGTGGAAAAATGACTTTTAAATGACTATTTCAAAAAAGTGACACAAAACTTTCAGTTTGGCTAGATATAGTCAAACTTTCACTCAATTTTAGTTTTTACTTTTCTATAAACAAAAAATAAAGCAGTATAGTGCTATGATACTAGTATCTGATTTATTCTATATTACACAATGAGGAAGTCTCACAACTGCAAAGTTTGTAAAGGCAGAGAACAAATTCTGTGGAAAAATGGCTCCTTCCTTAACAGGTATGTTAAGAATTAATTTCTGGCAAACCTAGAATTGGATCTTAGATAGTATTAATTAATTTGAGAAAAAAAGTATTACTTTTTTTGTACAAGGCACTGCAAAGGTACAATTTATGAACACTGAAGGTTCCTTTCTTGGTTCTACTAATGCTATTTTATGAATAAATCATATTAAATCTTTGCTGGAATAAGACAGGGTACACAATTTTTAAATGAATATTTTCATATAATTGTCAGTTTAGTGAAAAATTTACGCATATTTTTTTTAAATATTTATTTTTTAGTTGTAGGTGGACAGAATATCTTTATTTTATTTTTATGTGGTGCTGAGGATCGAACCCAGTGCCTTATGCATGCTAGGCGAACACGCTACCACTGCGCCACAACCCCAGCCCCATATTTTTTGTTAATAAGTCCCAGAGCAGAATAATAGCACACAAAATATCAGTATATAAAAGTTTATCAGAAAGCAAATAACCATAAATTTGTGTGTTTTTGTTTGTTTTATGTAGTACTATGGAATGAACTCAGGGCATCCCCCACACTAGGCAAGAATTCTACCATTGAGGTATACTTCCAGTCCAATAACTAGAAGTATTAATTGAGATAATATAAATGGGACTTTTATTAGGATGTCAGATTGTTTGAATTCAGATGTCACTAATGATATGAGCACAAAAAATGTTACCAATTTCTTTTTCTAGTACTGGTTGTCATCAACATTAGCTTGAGCTGAATAAAAACAGCAAAAAAAGAAAAAAAAAGCTAAATATTACCTATTATTCTTTCATATAGAGGAGAAAAGGATCAAAATATTACTATATGTAATATAAGTGAGTGTGATGTGTATTTTGGATGATCAAGCTACAGGGAAAAAGAAAAAGGCAAGAAACAAAGGGTAGGAATCAGATACTTTCTTTTTTAGCATTTAGTCATTGTCTTCCTAATTTTTATAAATATACAAAATTAGGGCTGGGATTGTGGCTCAGTGGTAGAGCGCTTGCCTTGCATGCATGAGGCACTCACTGGGTTCGATCCTCAGCACCACATAAAAAATAAATAAATCAATAAAGATATTGTGTCCACCTACAACTAAAAAATATTTAAAAAATATATATATATACAAAATTAAGGAAGAGTCAAGATGTTAAAACATATAATAAATTGACTAAAGGATTAAGCTCTGTATTAATTTAACATAAAATGATAGTAAGCTAACACAAGACATAATAGGAATAATGAGACAAATTATAACATATTAAAGAAAGGAAATCCTTATGTTAAAAAAAAGAATACACTACACATAGTAACATTTAAAATTTATATCCCACCTTATTCCAAATAGGATTTAAGATGACTACATTAATCATTAAGTGATTAATTCCTGAGAATTCCATCTGAGAATTAATTCCTTGATTTGTTAGTGGCCTAAATCAAGGGGAATCTAAATTATTAGAAGCAAAACTTTAATGGAGGAAATCCTGATTCAGGAACAGAAAGGAATAAGGAAATATAGTAAAGACAAGATGCTGAAATCAAAGTCCTATGAAGTAAGAGATGCATTTAGCCTCAATTCCCTTACCTTTCATTAAGAACTAGAGTGCCGCATCTCTCTACAAAGATCAACCTCCTTCAAACTTAGAAAACTTCAGGAGTGTTTTTATTTTAGAAATATTAAAGGTAGTTAGCCAAAACTTACTTTTTGGAGCAATTAGTCAAAAGGAGTTATTATAAATTAAGATCTTTTTGTCAAGTCCATCTTTTGTCAGATAACATCCATCAAGAACAAATTCACTTTACATTACACACCACAGCACAGTTTTTAAGACAGTCTCCACCATTCACAAAACCATGCACATGCACAGAAAAGCCATTTGAAGCATCACCTTTAAGTAGCAGGTTAGCAGCCCAAACTGCGCCATAAGACTGCATCTTAAAGTTCCCTTTGATCAGTTACTGAGCCCGGCTTCTGATGTTAAATCTTCATTTTTAGTAAGCAGATTAGAAAGGAAAAGATTAGTTGAGAGAATGAAATGCAGAAAACAGTAAATGCCAGTCACACAGAACAGAAGCAGGTTTAGAGTTTAAAAAATATAATTCATTCAAATTCCTGCCTGGTTTCATAGAAACAACCAACATCTGAGAATCTAGATAAAAAGAAAAACAAGAAAACTATTTAAAACATAACACATTTCATTTTTCCTCAGAATGTTATTAGGATGATACATTTTCCTAAAATCATAAAAATTATTATGAGAGAAAGTAAATACTAAGGGTGATATTGTGAAACTTCATCACTCTTTCCTTAGGGATTATAAATGTCCTTTAATTATTTCTATTATGTATTTTATTTGCAATATAATTTTTAAAAATCTTTTAATGTCTAACTCTCCTATCGGCCAACAAGTTTCTCAAGGCCATTCAATCCATAAGTATTCACTGAGAATCTACTATGTATCAGATATTGAAACCAGAATTAAAGATAGGTAGTCAGAACAGAGGTCAATTTGGGTTTGGGAAGTTGGAGAGGGAATACTAATGCTTTTAGAGCCCTTCCTCCACCCTTATCAAGATAACCTGGCCCTGCTCAAACCTGTGGTTAAGGTAACCTGTCCCAGGGACTGTCCCTCCCTACAGGGGGTTATAAAAGTTGTTAATTAGGGCTGAGGCTTTAGTTCAGTGACAGAGCACTTGCCTAGCACATGTGAGAAACCACAAGAAAAGAAACAAATAAAGGCATGCTGTCCATCTAAAACCACAAAAAAATTTAAAAAATAAAAAAAGTTAAGTATACCCGCTTCCTACCCAGATCACTCCACCTTGGCCCCTTCAACCCATCTGCTTCTCAACTTTTGGCCATTCCATCTAGCATCTCCTGGACCTAGTCACATATGCAGGAAGGAGAGAGAGAAGGGGAAGAGGGCAGAACAATAAAGGAAGCCTAGGCCATATAAAAAAGGCAGAACATCCTCACTTCTTGGGATACCAGGATACTAGCTATGGCCCCCTTTTCCCTCCTGGGAGAAGTCTGTTACCACTTTTTAAATAAACCCTGTTTCATATACTTGCCTCAACGTGCTTCTCTAATGTTATATTTCAACATGTGAGGAAGCAGGACTCGTCACTGGTAACCAGTGGTATCAATACCATGTAAGGTACAGCATAAAAAAACAGTAATGATTCATAAAACAAGCATGACCACACGTATGTCTTATTGATATTTGTTATCTCCAGTGAGTAGAACAGAGGAATCACTTAATTGTTAAATGAAATTTAATTCATTATTTATCTGAATCACTCCAAGCTGAACTTTAAAAAAAAAATTCTATCGAGTATTTAACTTTATTTTTAACCATTATTTTATTTATTTACGTATTTTGTGTGTGGTGCTGAGGATCGAACCCAGTGCCTCACACATGCGAGGAAAGCGCTCTGCCACTGAGCCACAACCCCAGCCCCCAAGCTGAACTTTTAACCTCAATATAACCTAAGATTAAAACGGAAAACCTATCATGCCAATTTTGAATTTCTCTAGCATTTGGTCCAGAAATACCAATTTGTCTTCAAAGTAGGTGCCATTATGAGCCAGGTGCAGTGGTGCACGCCTGCAGTCCTAGCACTTTGGGAGACTGAGACAGGAGAATCCCGAGTTCAAAGCCAAGCCTCAGCAACAGTGAGGTGCTAAGCAACTCAGTGAGACCCTATCTCTAAATAAAATAAAAAACAGGGCTGGGGATGTGGCTCAGTGGTTGAGTAACCCTGAGTTCAATACCTGGTACCAAAAGTTAGACTTTGTAAGTACACTATAAGACAGGCAAGTTAAGACAGAAAAATATCTTGTCTAAGAATCATTAAACTGAGACATCAAGCAGCTTACTACTCTGTGACTTCCAGGTCTACCTCTTTTTAAACTCTTGTAAATTAAAATTATAATTTATCAGTTATTATAAAAAATGTAGGATTAGTTGAGGGGCTAAGGCAGGAGGATCACAAGTTTGAGGCCAGCCTCAAAACCTTAACAAGACCCTGTCTCAAAATAAAAAAATAAGGGCTGAGGATGTATTTCAATGGTAGAGTGCTCCCAGGGTTCAGTCCCTAGTATGAGGGGTGGAAGGGAATGTATTTATATATACTAGGGAATGAATATAGGATTAGGAGGGGGGAAAAAGGGAAGAATATGTATAGAAAAAGAACAAAAATTAAAATATGGTTTTTTTAAAAGAATCTATACTACTTTGCTTTTAGAATTCAAATGTTCATTTAATGTCATTTATTTGAAATTTTAAAGTCTAATCCTCATAGTCTGTTATTAAATTCTAATAGTTCCTTAGAAAAAATTATCTGTAGTTACAATTTCCTCCTAGGGATATGGATGTAACTCAGTGTTAAGAGCACCTGTCAAGCATACATGAGGCCATGAGTTCAATACCTAGCATTGGAAAAAACAAAAACAATGACAACAAAAAACTTTGCTTCTAATTCAAGTTCTTCTAAGTAAAACTATTTTTCCATATCTTATATATAAAGATTTGCTGACCTAGCTTCAATTATCCTTTTGAACAAAAACATCTGAAAGAACAAACCTACTCAAGACAGCTTCTATTCAGCAACACAACAACAAACATCAATAACAAAAAGGTTCATTCTTCTCCAAGTCAAGCAATGTAGCATAGAGTTTGATGACAGTACCTCACTGTTAACTTCTATACTTATATTTTTTTCAGAAAAAAAAATACTACCGTAAATTGTAAACAGTCAATACATAACTGCATTGTACGCATCTGTGCGGTTAGCAATGTCATCTTGGAGGAATGTTTATTCACTAAAAAGAATGAGAAAAGAGTGATAAAAACTTTCTATAGCTTCAGTTCACGTTAACTCCCGCCCCCCCCTCCCCGCACCCTCCCACCAGTACTGGGGAGTGAATTCCCAGGTAACCTGCCACGGAGCTACATCCCAGTCCTTTTATTTTTTATTTTAAGACAGAGTCTCACAAAATTATGGAGGCTAGCCTCAAACTTGTGATCCTTCTGCCTTAGCCTCCCAAGTGGATGGGATTATAAGCGTTCACTACTTTTTTTATTGTATGTATGTATGTATGTATATATTTACTTATTTATTTATTTTGCAGTATTAAGGGTTCATGAACCCAGGGATATACTACTACCTAGCTACATCCCCAGCCCTTTTTATTTTTTATTTTGAGAGAGGGTCTCACTAAATTGCCCAGCCTCAAACTTGTGATCTTCCTGCCTTAAGCTTCCAAGTCACTGGGATTACAGGTGTGTACCACCACGCCTGGCTTCAGTTTGTATTTTGTAGCCTCATGAGCTGTGGCACCATTATGGAAATGATAAACAAAAACAAAATCCTTGAATTTCAGAGTTTTTTAGATTTCTGAATAGCAGATAAGATTGTAGACCTTGGGGCTACTCAGTGGTAGAGCGCTTGCCTTGCATGCATGGGGCACTGGGTTCAATCCTCAGCACCACATAAAAATAAATAAAGAGATCGTGTCCATCTACAACTGAAAAAATATTAAAAAAAAAAAAGATTGTAGACTTTAACAATTATTATGTATCAATCCAAAATAAGACAGAAAACAGACAATGTAGACCTGAGTTGTTACTACTACCAGTTGTTAGTACTACCAGAATACTAACCTTATACAAAGAGGATTAAGGTCCTATGTCTGCCTTTGAGAAGCTCAAGTTATGACCATTTACACACTGAGCCCAACTGAAATAGATTATAAGATTAAAAAGATCAAGACATGGCAAGGATGATGGGAAACAGAATTGAGAATAAGAGATGTCACAGCAGCCAAAGTCTCAATGTATACCAAGAAAATAGATGGGGAAAAAAGCCATCTATATCTATCTATCCATCCATCCATCCCCATCCCCAGTTCTGGGGATTGAACACAGGGCACTCTACTACTGAACTATATCCTCAGACCTTTTTATTTATTTATTTTGAGACAGGGTCTTGCTAAATTGCTTAGGTTGGACTTGAACTTGTGATCAAGGCTTTAGCCTCCCAAATAAAAGGGATTATAGGCAGGCACCAACATGCCCAGCCAAGAAAGGCTATTAAAACCAGATACATTTCAACTGGGATATAATCTCTCCTCTCCAGGGAACAACTATTCTGTTACAGAAGCCTCTTGACTCCAGCTGTTAAAAAGTGCCTTCTTGCCTGGCGCAGTGGCACGTGTATAATCCTAGCAGCTTGGGAGGCTGATGCAGGAGGATTGTGAGTTCAAAGCCAGCCTCAGCAAAAGTAAGGTGCTAAGCAACTCAGTGAGACCCTGTCTCTAAATAAAATACAAAATAGGGGCTAGGATTGTGGCTTAGTGGTAGAGCGCTTGCTTCGCATGCGTAGGGCACTGGGTTCAATCCTCAGCACCACATAAAAATAAATAAAATAAAGATATCGTGTCCATCTGCAACTAAAAAAATATTTTTTAAAAAAATACAAAATAGGGCTGGGGATGTGGCTCATCGGTTAAATGGCCCTGAGTTCAATCCTCGATACCTCCCAAACGCCGCCAAAAAAGGTGCCTTCTTTGAATCCATTGAGAAAGGGTTCTGCTAAGGTTAGAGGATGAAGATTGCTAGAGGACTGTACTCTACCCTCCTTCCCACTTGTGTCCAAGAAAAGCTTGCCTATGCTTGGCTATGATAGAAAAGAAAAATATAATCAATACTTCTATAGCTCCATGTCCCACTTTCTATGATCTTTGGCCACCTTAGGATTCACTGCCCTTTCTCTTTTTTTAAAAAAATTTATTATTATTATTATTTAGTTGTAGATGAACACAATGTCTTTATTTTATTGCTTTGTATGTGGTGCTGAGGATCGAACCCAGGGCCTCACGCATGCAAGGAAAGCGCTCTACCGCAGAGCCACAATCCCAGCCCCACTGCCTTTTCTCTTAACCCATGACTTAAAGAGGTACTCTGGAGAGGATCTCTTCCCCTCTGTTCTTCTAACATCTGATCTCAAGGAAATTAATCTTACTCCCTCCTCACTCTTCCAAGAGAGTATAAGGAACACAGGAGAAAGGCAGAAGTGTGCAAGACACAGTTGAGAGTTTGAGTCACATAATCTGTGTACTTATAATGTGTTTGCTTAAATTAATCTGCTAAACCCTGATTGATAAGTCATAGTTATTAAAATATGGACTTTCAGAGTCAAGCAAGGTTGAAACATGTCAAGAGACTTGTGTTAAAATATGAAGCCAATGGACAAGGCTAAGAAGAACACTGTGAAATCTTAACTTCTCATGATCAAAACAAAAACTAAAGCAGGCCAGTAAGCAACCTAAATCTATCCTATCTAGTAGAAATGGCACAGAAAATGCTGTCACATAAGAATACTTATCTGAAATTATGACAGAATAACACAAACTCCTCCATTTCTAACTCTTAAGGAGTAAAAATGTTGAAGTATTTGTAAGCCTTTGTATGTCATTCTTGGTTTCCCATACCAATTGAGGCAACCAGACAGCACTACTAATGTTTATGAAACTCCTTAAAAACAAATATTTGCAGCAATTAATCATTCAACCTCCAGACACTGTCATTTCAACTAAAAGTATAGTTCAAAGTTGTTTTGTTAATTGCTTTTTAAGAACAAAGATGGGCTCCTTCTAACAGAAGGGAATGTAATGGTTAAGTGTCTTGGTCTAAACTTCATCTTAGTCTGAATATATACAATATTCATCAACAACATGAAGTTCAGTTTACCAGGGATAAGTAGAGAACATAATATTCACTCTGGTATCCAAAAAGAATGAATTCCTTGTATCAAGCATAATCTCATACATTGTACATAAAGGGGTTGCAGACTTTTCATCTCCTCGTTTACGAGATACTCCAAATGTTTTGTCTTTTTTGATTCTTCCCTCTTCATAAGCAATAGTTCATTTAAAATAAATTATATACAAAGCAATAAAATAAAGACATTGTGTCCATCTACAACTAAAAAAATTAAAAATAAAATAAAATAAAATAAATTATATTTGATTCACAATTTCCTAATTTTATGGTTAAAGTCTTACTTTATAGGCCTCACTAATAAAAAGTTTCTAACTAGTTTCCTGGTATGCAGTTATATTACCAAGTTCTTAGTTTGGCATACAAGTTCATCTACTATGTACTTAAATCTTATTTTCTACTTCTCATCTCTTCTTTACTATTATTGACTTTGTACTTTTCACAGGAAATGCCCTCTTTCTCACTCCATGTTTGGTTTGGTTTGGTGTTTTGTTTTGGTGCTGGAAATCGAACCCTGAGTCTCCCACTGAGCTATATCCCCAGCACCCTCTTCCTCCATGTTCATCCAAATCCTTCTAATTACTCAAAGCCCAACTCGTGTACTATCTCTTCTATAAGATGTTCTCTAACCTAACCTTTATCAGTTCCTAGCCTTAGTATATACCACATGATCTAACACCATATTCATATATTTTCTGCTATTCTTTCTCATAATCCAAGCCACATGATAAGTCTTTTGAAAACAGGGTCCAAGACCTTTATTCCCTTAGCCATTTCTCATGTGCCTTCTACAAAATTTGTATTTTGTTAACCCTTCTTGTTTGAAAGGAAAAGACATTAATTTCATCCTGTTCTATATCATCTTGATATATATATTTCCCCAATCTTTTCACGTACAAATTGAAACTGGATACCAAGATTAGTCAAATTAAGCCATAGTTGCCATGAATATGCCTATTTACATGAAAAGTTCGATCTGCTTGAAAGAGAAATATCTTAAGTTTGTCTATAACAAAGTTCCTCATTCAGGCCCTGTTATAGTTTTAATATGAAGTGTCCCACAAAAGCTCCTATGTGAATGCAGGAAGTTCAGGGGTAAAATGACTGGATTGTGAGAGCTACGACCTAATCAGTCCATCCCAGTTTGAATGGACTAACTGGATGGTAACTGTAAGTAGTTGGGGTGTGGCTGGAGAAGATAGGTCACTGGGGGCTAGCCCTGTAAGGGTTCATCTTCCCTGAGGTCCCTTCCCAACTCTCTCTGCTTCCCAGCCACCATGAGGTGAACAGTGATCCTCCACCATGCTTTTCCAACATGATATTCTGCCTCACCTTGGACTCAGAGCAATAGAGTCAACCCACTATCGACTAAACCTCTGAAACCATGAGCCTTTTCCTCCTGTAAGTTGTTCTGGTCAGTATTTTGGTCACAGTGACACAAAGCTGACTAACACGGACCTACTCATACTTCTGACTTTATTTGAGGGGTGGAGGGTAGGTATACTCTTGCTTATTTATACGTTTTCAAAAGGTCTTGATTTATCAACTCACCTATTACACGGGCAGACACAAAGGCCACAGCACTTGTTGAGCTCTGTTAAAGTCTTCTCTGCCTCTCTCATGTCTTTATTTATTTGGTCCATGCCTTCTTCTATTCGGTTTAGTTGTTCTAAGAATGAGTTATGGGGATTCAGTTTTGTGTTGCATTCAATGTTAGTATAGACCAGCAAATTTAACCCCAAATCTACCAATAACTCACCACAGAGAACAGATTAGAGTCAGAAGGTATTACAAATAATTAACATGAAAATAATCTTTCACATCCTAATCCTGAGGTACCTGGCCTCTCATTGTGGAGAAAATTGTTCTAAAGAAACCTGTTTGGGGAAAAACTCTTAAAACCAACTTTACTTTGCCCAGACCAGATTCCCATCATTTCTGTCATTTAACAGGCTCAAAATCTGAGGGTTGTTATAAGACTAATAAAAATTAGTCCAGATTACCTAAGGCCAGCTCAAATTGACTACTTCTAAGCTCATCAGAATTTAGACCTGTTTTAGGACTTGATTTCTGAGGATGATGCAAGGGTATCACAATATCTAAGGTATATATATACCCAATGCACACAAGAAGCCACACTGGCCTAACACATACTTAGTATACTGTTAGGCACTGCTGTCTCTCATTCCAAACCAGCTATGAACATGACATAATTCAAATTAGAAGAAAATAAGTAAAAATATCACTCTTATTTTACAAAAAGAAGGCATTCCCAAAAGCTGAAATTTACAAGTGGGTAATTTGACAGGGTTTTTTAGCATAGTAAGTCAAATTAAGAGTTTCTGCAAGTGACTTCAACTCACCCCCTTGTTCATCCAGCATAGTGATGGTCTTGATTCCTGCATCCTGAGACTAAAAGAAGGGGAGGAAAGCTGATAGTAAAACAAAACAAACTCAAAATAACAGAAACAAAACCTACAAGAACTGACAAAGAGCAGGAAAGAATCATTTAGAAACCCAAGTTCTCAGAGGATTAGAGCTACAGACAGAAAAAGCAGTCTTAAACCAACACACTTTAACATTAACCCCCAAAATAATTAGGTCACAAACTCATGGTGAATTCATCCTCCCTGTCATATTCCAATACTGTCAAAGGGAAAAACAGAAAAGGCCTGTTAGTGCATGGTTTGACAATTTCAGCAATTGCTGGTTTTAAATAATAAAGTGTACTGATATGATACTCTTTAACACCAATTCCAGCTAGTGCTGCTAGGATCCCTCCTATAAATTTCTATACTTAACTTGACGATTAAACACTTCTTACCTCAATGGCTAAACCCAGGATTCTTCTTGTACTTTCCAGAGACTAGGAAAAAATACAGATTTTTAGTGTTTCAAATTATGCAAAATATGTAGAAAAATATCTGATTGCAGGTCACATTCATGATGCCACTCTATTTTTAAAAACTGCCAGTCCACACCTTTATAACAAAACAAAGAACATTAGCCTCCCTACTATTTAGTAATTTTCTTCCTACCAAGGATTCCATAAAAGAAATGTGGAGTTAACAGGGTTCATAAAAATTTAATGTAGGTAGAAATCTAAGTATATTACACAGATATTGGGAAATTGTTAAACAAAAATCAAAGTCCAGCCAGGCACAGTGGCACTCGCCTGTAATCCCCGCAGCTCAGGAGGCCAAGGCAGGAAGATCACAGGTTCAAAGCCAGCCTCGTCAATTTAGCAAGACTGTAAGCAACCTAGTAAGACTCTGTCATGAAATAAAAAACATTTAAAAAAAAAAAGCTGGATATGTGGTTCAGTGGTCAAGCACACTGGGTTCAATCCTTGGTACCAAAAAAACGAAAAAAAGAAATCAAAGTCCAGAATTCCTTCCACAATGCAAGTATCTGTTAGGTAATGTTTTACCTAAAAAAAAGTCACACAAATTGTTTTCACCTATGTAGATTTTCGGTGAGTTGGAAATAAAAGGAGCTAGTAATGACACTATAGGGCAAAGGCATTCTTTGATGTAAGGGACATGGAAGAATCCAAAATGACCACTAAGAAGACCCTCTCATCCCTCCACTGTGAAACTAAAATGGAATCAATTACTTATTATTCTAAGTAAAATATTTACCTCATCAGTAACCTGGTGAGCCCTCAGCTGAATCTCTTCTGATGACAGATTATCCATGATGAATCAAAATTCTATCAGGCACAGAAATGTAAATGTAGATAATCTATAAGAATAAGGATACATGAAAGTGTGTTTGAGCAAAGAGCATGGATTTACAGAATTTAGGTTCTTAGGCAGACAGTATAGAGTTGATCTCTTAATCTACCTGTCTATCTATACCATAGAAATTAAGGCTAAAAGAGGATAAGTGGATGTTTAATGGTAGTTAGCACCAAAGGTAAACCTAAAATACAGGTGAAGTACTCGTTCCCTCTATTTTGAAAAGCAAGGCATCACCGATTGGAAGGCAAGCTTCAAGAGACTATTAAAATTAATTCTTAGGTGTGGTGGCACATGCCTGTAATCCCAGTAACTCTAGAGGCTGAGGTAAGAGAATCACAAAATTGAGGGCAGTCTGTGCAACTTCAGGATCCTGTCTCAAAAAGAAAAATACAAAAGGAGGGGGTTGGGGGCAGTGCTGGGGGTATTGCTCAGTGGTAGAGCATCCCTGGGTTAAATCCCTGGTACCACCAAAAAAAAAAAAAAAAAGAACTCTTGATTGTACGATGTTCTTTACATGTTGTTTGAATAAGTCCAAGTAAGGAAAGTAACATAATTCAAAGTCTTATAAATAAAGAACATAGGAATCACTTCTAAAATATGCCAGTTATCCAAGCTGGTCATAGGATAAAATGAAATATTTCTCATTCTTAACAAGGAAAGGGTATAAAGCACTCAGAAAAGAGCTAAGGTTTTTATTATTAGAGTCTCCTGTCATCCAATTATTTGTATCATTTGTTGTTTTACTGAAGTTTCTAAGAAAACAAACAGTATTTCTCTAATACACAATAACTCAGAAAGAAAAAAAACCTTGTAGACATTCAACTTAAAAATAAAATATTTGGTTAGGTGTTATTCAGTTCCACTATGGCAAGAAATCACATGGAGTAATAAGCACTGTGGGATGGCTCTAGGTTCTTTTCTTCATTACATTTGCTAGTTTTATATTAAATTTTTGAAAACGAATTTATCAAAGCTCTGTCAATGACAGAGATAAAGTCTGGTTCACATTCTAGCATTGGTCTTGGTCTGATACAACCAATCTGGAAAAGCAGTATGGAGATTCCTTAGAAAACTTGGAATGGAACCACCATTTGACCCAGTCATCCCATTCCTTAGTCTATACCCAAAGGACTTAAAAACAGCATACTACAGTGATGTAGCCACTTCAATGTTTATAGCAGCTCAATTCACAATAGCTAAACTGTGGAACCAATCTAGATGCCCCTCAATAGATGAATGGATAAAGAAACGGTGGTATATACACACAATGGAATATTACTCAGCAATAAAAGAGAATAAAATTATGGCATTTACAGGTAAATGGATGGAGTTGGAGAATATCATGCTAAGCGAAGTAAGCCAATCCCAAAAAAACAAATGCCGAATATCCTCTCTGATAAGTGGATGCTGATCCATAATGGAGTAGAGGACACGGGAAGAATGGAGGAACTTTAGTCAAAGGGGAGGGAGGGGGAGGGGGTACGGGGACAGTAAAGATGGTGGAATGAGATGGACATCATAGCCCTAGCTTCATGTATGACTGCATGCATATATGATGTGATTCTACATTACACACAACCAGAGTAATGTAAAGTTGTGCTCCATCTGTGTACAATGAATCAAAATGCATTCTGCTATCATGTATACCTAAGTAGAATAAATAAATAAATACAATAAAATAAAATAAAAAAGAATTGGTCTTGGTCACAACTTGAGGGGTGGAGATGTTACTGGCATCTGTCTAGTAGACAGAGGAAAGGGAAGCTACTAAACATCCTCTAATAGTCTGAGGAAAGCTCTTCAACAAAGAGTGATCCCACCCAAAATGCTAAAGGGCTGAGATGAGAAACCCTGCTATGCAGTAATCACTGATAAACAGGGAACCTAATAACCCAGGTAAGGCACAATTCTTAGTGGGTGATGGCTTTATCTTTGTATCTCTAACATCTAACAAGATCTGACAGTATGTACTCTGAAAATATGCTAAATGAACAAATAAATAGAGAAACAGGGTGTACTTTCAAAATAAAGTGGCTCTTAGGAACCAATTACATTTAACAGCAGTACAAAGCCTGCAAACTACCACTAGAATCAGAAACCAAAAACTGTCTTTATATGTGTATTATCTGGAACAGCTTGCTGGTCACATACAAATCTTTTCAATTGAGGATGGGGGATGGCAGAACACTTGCCTGGCATGCACAAGGTCCTGGGTTCAATCCCCAGCACAGCAAAACAAAACAAAAACAAACAAACAAAAATACCTAAATCTCTTCAATCACATTTAGTAAGGAATATTACTAATCCTAGTAGTACTAGTACTAGATTACTACCAATTTCTACTTTTAGCATCTTAGACGACCAAATACATACCAATGTAGAAAGGCAACAGAGTCATGTTCATAATTCTACTGTTCCAGCTAAACATTTTAAGGTACTACAGATTGAACCTAGAGACCCTTTACAACTGAGTTATATCCCTAACCCTTTTTATTTTTTATTTTGAGACAGGATCTTGCTAAATTGCTAAGGATCTCACAAAATTGCTGGGGCTGGTATTAAACTTGCAATCTGTCTGCCTCAGCACCTTCCAACTCTCTGGGATTACATACAAGTGTGTGTGCCACTGTGCCTGGACATTGTAAGGTTTAATTAAGTGTGCCAAGAACAGTGGCACAAGCATGTAATCTAGTGACTTGGAAGGCTTAATCAAGAGGATCACAAATTTGAGGCCTCCTGGGCAACTTAGTGAGATCCTATCTCAAAATAAAATTAAAAAGGGCTGGGAATAATGCTCAGTGGTAGAATGTCCCAGTACAACAATAAAGGCCTGATTCCAAGAGTCATGCCTTCTAAGTTAAAAAAAAAATGCAGATGAAATTGGGAGGTAGATGTGAAGAATTACTTTTGACATGACAATGAGGTCAGTGAACTCAAAATTCTGCTTAATAAGCCGGGCGCGGTGGCTCAAGCCTGTAATCCCAGCACTTAGGGAGGCTGAGACAGGAGAATCGCGAGTTCAAAGCCAGCCTCAGCAACGGTGAGGCGCTAAGCAAGCAACTCAGTGAGACCCTGTCTCTACATAAAACACAAAAAATAGGGCTGGGGATGTGGCTCAGTGGTCGAGTACCCCTGAGTTCAATCCCTGGTACCAAAAAAAAAAAAAAAAAAATTCTGCTTAATACTTCTTTTTCTTTTTTTTAATTCCCTAAGGAAATGGCATACAAAGCAAGGATCCAGAATCTCTAAAGCTCTCACATATTTGGCATGCTGATTCTAGGACACAGCTGCTGAAGATTTCTCTACTTTGGATGCCTGAGAGTGTTAACCGCATGATTATGGTATATAAAATTAAGAAGAGACAAAGTAGAATTTTAAGGAGAAGGACAAAGAGAAAAGGAATAATACTCCCCAGACTCACTGGTCTTTGCAAATCTGCTGGACTGTAACAGAATTAGCTAGACTTACTAGATGACTCCTAACTAAGTTAACTGTCTTAACTTCTTTTTTAAAACTGGGTGAAGGAAAACAGCTGAGTATGATGGCATATGCCTGTAATCCCAGGGACTCAAAGGCTAAGGCATGAAGATCACAAGTTTGAGGCCAGTTTGGGCAACCCTGTCTCAAAATAAAAAATAAAAAGGGCTGGGGATGTAGATCAGTAGTAGAGCACCCCTGGGTTCAATCCTTAGTACTGGGAGAAAAAAAATAGATGATCCATGCAAAGTGCTTAGGAAATCACCCAGCATATGTTTAGAGTTCAATAAACATGAGCCATTGTTTTAATATTATAGCAGAAACAATAGGCAAAATAAAAGTTAAGCAACAATGTTAAATTGTTCACATTATTAAAAGTAGTGACTGACACTTATGTTGAAAGTAATTAAAAATAACACTAAATAATTGTTCCATCTGTCAAGCTAAATTTGAACATTAAAGCTGATGATATTGTATAGGCTACATATCTCTTTTCATGGCAGTCATGAGACTGCACACATCAAAACAAATATCACACAGGTTAACATTAAGACAAATATCACACAGGTTAACATTAAACCAAGTTTCCTGTTAGGTACCTCTGCAGACCAAAAAAAAAAGTGTGTGTGTGTGTATACACACACACAAACATACATATATATGTACACACACATATATACACACATATACACATATATGTATATAGATACAGATATAAATACAGATACCTCTATTTGTATATCTTATATATACATAGCTTTGTATGTCTAAAAAATAAAATTTGCTCTTAAATGTTTTTCTGGCTACGACAGGGCAAACAAGGAACAAAGTGACACAAACCACAAAAAGGACTTAGGTTATAAAGACTACAATATAAGGTAAACAAAGATGGACTAAAAAAACCAAAATATGTGTTATAATTACTATGGGAATAAAATCTAAGTAGAAATTGGTAGGGAATTATCAAAATACTGTCAATAAGCCAGGCACGGTGGTGCACGCCTGTAATCCCAGAACTTTGGGAGGCTGAGACAGGAAAATCGCGAGTTCAAAGCCAGCCTCAGCAACAGCTAGGTGCTAGGCAACTCAGTGAGACCCTGTCTCTAAATAAAACACAAAAAACAGGGCCGGAGATATGGCTCAGTGGTCGAGTACCCCTGAGTTCAATCCCTGGTACCAAAAAAAAAAAAAAAAAAAATACTGTCAATAGCTATGGAGATATTCATAGAACTGAGAGTGGCTTTTCTTCTTTTCCCAATTTTCCAAGTAGTTTGCTATGTAGTTATATCTTAAATTTCATACATTTGTTTTTATCATAAAATATGATAGCTAAGACAACAAAGAAAATAGATTTATAAGACTGGATAAAACAAAGACAAGCAATAAATTCTAGACCCTAATTCATAAGTATAATCATCAATTCTTAGCTGCTCTCAAAAGAAGTCTTCCAGTTGGCATACATAGTAAATATAATTCTGTGGGAATATTCTCAGATAATCAACAATTTCAATCCATAAAAGTATAGAAATAACAGCAGAACATATGTCTTAACACTATTAACAGAGGTTTAGAGGAAAAGTTCTTGATAAAGTTTAGCTGGAAAACATAATTCACATTTGGTGGCAGAAACGGGTTCTAGTGGGATCTGAATAATTTCTTAATATTTTTATGACAGAACACTAAGAAGTAGACAAGGGCTGGGGTTGTAGTTCAGTGGTAGAGAGCTTGCCTAGCACATATGAAGCACTGGGTTTGATCCTCAGCACCACATAAAAATAAGTAAATAAAATAAAGGTATTGTGTCCATCTACAACTAAAAATACTTTTAAAAAAGTTTTAAAAAAGGATCTTATGAAGAGAACAGATAATTTAGCTGGAATAGAGAATTTATAACAATCTCCTGTCATTACCCCTCACCATTAGTGTATCTTCTTTTTCTAACCTTCCTACCAACAATTAGCATCCTCAGACATTAAAAAAAAAAATGAAATGAACTGAAATTACAAGCAAGGTGTCGTAGCGCACGCCTATAATCCCAGTGGCTCAGGAGGCTAAGGCAGGAGGATCGGGAGTTCAAAGCCACCCTCTACAACTTAGCGAGGCCCTAAGCAACTCAGTGAGACTCTGTCTCTAAATAAAAAATACAAAAGAAAACAAAAAAAAAGTGCTAGAGATGTATCTCAGTGGTTGAATGCCCCTGGGGTCAATCCCTGGTATCAAAAAAAAAAAAAAGTGAACTTCAAGTTATATGAATTATATCTTGATTTTAAAAGCTGGATTAAGGGGAAAAAAAAAAGCCAGATAAGAATGATTTAGGGATGACCAAAAAAAAAAAGGAAGGCAGAAAACAGTGAAACAAAAAAGTATAAGGAGTAAGAATTAAAAGAAGATGGAAATAAAATATATATTTTATGGTTTTTCTCCTATGCCAAACTATTTTTAGCTACAGTATAAAATCCATGCAGAGACTTAATTAAGACAGGCAGTGTGGTGTATACCTATAATCTCAGTGACTCAGATAGCTGAGGTAGGAGAATCACAAGTTCAAGGCCAGTCTCAGCAATTTAGTGAGGCCCTCAGCAACTTAGGAGAATCTGTCTCAAAATTAAAAATAAAAAATCAAAGGAGTTGGGAGTGTAACACAGTAGCAAGTGCCCTGGGTTAAATCCCTAGTACCAAAAGAAAAAAAGAGAGTTGGTTAAAATGAGTGACAGTTGCTAGCTTTTATAGAAATAAAAGCTTTATTTTGTATTCAATGCATTACTTCCTTCTTCTCCAAGAAAAGTGGTGGGTGAAAAACAGCAGTTACATTAAGAAATATACTTGACCCAGCAGCTCTGGAGGCTGAGGCAGAAAGATCCAAGTTCAACGCCAGCCTCAGCAACTTAGCAAGGCCCTAAGCAATTTGAAATTGAGACCCTAAGCAAATGAGACCCTGTCTTAAAATAAATAAAAAGGGCTGGGGATGTGGCTTAGTGGGTAAGCACCCCTAGGTTCAATCTCTAGTGCCAAAAAAAGAAAAGAAAAATACCTGAAAGATCCAAGTGCAGTCTGTGTTTAAAGCAATTTATTAGAATTCTGAAAATATGCTTTTCTCTATTTTTAAAGATAAAAAGAGAGTCCAAGTTCTCTATCTCATAACAACAGGAAATTACTTTAAACTGATATTCTGGCTATTATTAATAACTGGCACAAGGGAGTAAAACCTCATCAAGATGACATTAAAATCATCATCATCATTATTATTATTGGTGCTGGGGTGCGTTCTTTATTTTGTTTTTCTGTGTTGTTGGGAATCAAACCAAGGGCCTCATGCATGCTAAGCACACATTTTATCACTGAGTTACTCTTCCAGCTCCTCAAAATTGTGAATTTTATGTTAGTACATCTGAAAACACTAATGTGTTTTTAGAGATTTAAAATCATCATACAAGATTAAATACTTGGGGCTGGAGTTGTAGTTCAGTGGTAGAGCACTTGTCTAGCACATATGAAGCACTGGATTTGATCCTCTGCACCACGTAAAAAAATAAAGGTATTGTGTCTGTCCACAGCTTAAAAAACAACATTTAAAGATTAAATACTAGGGGCTGGGGCTGTAGCTCAGTGGTAGAGTGCTTGCCTAGCATGCATGAGGCACTGGGTTCGATTCTCGGCACCACATATAAATAATAAATGAATAAAATAAAGATCCATCAACAGGGGCTGGGGTTGTGGCTCAGTGGTAGAGCGCTTGCCTTGCATGCGTGAGGCACTGGGTTCGATTCTCAGCACCACATATAAATAAATGAATAAAATAAAGGTCCATCAACATCTAAAAATTATTAAAAAAAAAGATCCATCAACAACTAAAAAAAAATTTTAAAAAAAAGATTAAATACTCATTGAAGATGTACTATCAACTAAGAAAACAAATTTCAAAGTCAAGAAAATTCCACATATGGACTGGGATGTAGCTCAGTGGTGGAGGTGGAGTGCCTAGCATGTGTGAGGTCCTGGGTTCAATCCCCAGTGCTATAACTAAAAGAGAAAAAGAGTTACTTGGGTTGTGTATGATTTTATTATTAAATCTTCTGTTATTAAGCTTGTTATTTGTAGATAAGGTTTATAACAGACCCTGAATTCATCCTAGCTGACATCCAGTTTCTTAGTTCATTTTCTGTAGATAGAACCTGAGTCTGGGTACTTGTCATGGTTTGGATGTGCGTTGTCCCTCAAAAGCTCATGTGTGAGACAATGCAAGAAAGTTCCCAGGAGAAATGATTGAATTGTAAGAGTCTTAACCCAATCAGTGATTTAATCCCAATAGGGATTAACTGAGTGGTAAATCAAGTGAGTGGTAGGGTGTGGCTGGAGAAGGCAAGGAATTGGGGCGTGGCTTTGGGTATATATTTATATCTGGCTAGTGGACTCTCTTTCCTTTCTGATCATGATGTGAGCTGCTTCCCTCTGCCACACTCTTCTACCATGATGTTCAGCTTCACCTTGAGCCCCGAGAAACTGAGACGGCATGCAATGAACTAAGACCTCTGAAACCGTGAGCCCTCAAATAAACTCTTCCTCCTCTATAATTGTGTTGGTTGGGTCCTTTAGTAAGAGCAGTAGAAAAGCTGACTAAAACAGTATTTTATAAAGAGGTTTATTTAGCTCACAGTTTTGGAAGATGAAATCCAAGATCAGATGGCCCCCATGTGTTTGGCTTCTTGTGAGAGAACCCTTGGCTGGGACAGAGAAATGGAAAGGGAACCAGTTGTTAACAAGAGCCAAGCATGTAGGGTGGCTTCTTTTCATAACAAATTCACTTTTTTTTAAATATTTTTTTTAGTTGTTAATAGATCTTTATTATTCATTTATTATTCATATGTGGTGCTGAGGATCGAACCTAGCGCCTCACGCATGCTAGACAAGCGCTCTACCACTGAGCTACAGCCCCAGCCCACAAACCCACTCTTGAGAGGACTCCATGAGACCAGCAGTGCCCACTAATGACCTAATTACCTTGCACTATGCCCCACCTCTTAAGGTTCTACTACCTCACACCCAGCATGGCAGACATCTGTTGTCCCACATTTTTGAGTCTGAAATCAAAGATTCACTTGAGCCCAGAAGTTAAAGATCAGCCTGGGAACATAGCAAAACCCTGTCTCAAAAAACAAAACAAACAAGGTTTCACTAACCTCAACACTACCAAACTGAAGAATAAGCACTTAGTGCTTGAACTTTTGCAGGGGAAGGGTGGCACATCCAAACTATAGCAGCCAAGCAAGTTACTTAATCTATTTATGTCACAGTTTCCTCATTCATTGAGATAACAGATCTACCACCAGAGTTATTTCAGAAATAGTTAATGTACCTAAATTGCTTAATACAGTGGCTGGCACAAAGTAAAGGTTTATAAAATGATAGTTATTAATGAACTCAGTGTTTATATTCATTTTATCAGTTATGTTCTGTTTGTGGTACTGATGTGGCATCACAGTGAGGACCTAATTAGAAAGCTTCTAGGTGAAATTGGATTCAGAGCCAAAACACTTGAATGGTTTGGGTATACATTTTACTTAGGCAAGGTGAAGTCTTGCCAATCATCTTCAACTCACATCTGATCTCTCATGTCATAAATGCCTTCATTCTAAGCCCTAATGAAGCCGGGTGCGGTGGCTCAAGCCTGTAATCCCAGCACTTAGGGAGGCTGAGACAGGAGAATCACGAGTTCAAAGCCAGCCTCAGCAACGGCGAGGCGCTAAGCAACTCAGTGAGACCCTGTCTCTACATAAAACACAAAATAGGGCTGGGGATGTAGCTCAGTGGTCGAGTGCCCCTGAGTTCAATCCCCAGTACCAAAAAAAAAAAACAAAAAACTAAGCCCTAATGAAGTCTGAGTAAGTGCATATACAACATATTTACACATTTCCTACTTCAAGACTCGAAGATGAATAACAGAAAATAGATGCAAGGAATAGAAGAAAGGATTACAAAAAATAAATCAGAAGCTGGGTGTAATGGCACATGCCTGTAATCCCAGTGGCTCAGGAGGCTGGGACAGGAGAATCACAAGTTCAAACCCAGCCTCAGCAACTTAGAGAGGCCCTGAGCAACTCAGTGAGACCATAGGGTCTAATAAAATATAAAAAAGGGCTGGGGATGTGGCTCGGTGGTTAAGTGCCCAATCTCTGATTGGGTTAAGTGCCCAATCTTGGGCTCAATCTCTGGTACCAAAAAAAAGAAGAAAATAAATTAGAAATTCAGATCATCGTTTACTAGGTAGAAGAATTTAATTTCTCTTTAGGACTATATTTTTTGCTCCTAGATATCATTTCTAATGACATGCTAAAAAGATTCACATACTTCCTCAAAAACTGTAAGTACATGTGAACTAGTCATACAAACTATGGGTTTTGATTATTCCAAAATATTCTACATACTCTGGCCACCCTCCCCCTCCCCAAAAAACTATGCTCCTATTAGGAAATATAATTCTTCCTAGATGAGCTTATAGTTTCATTTCCGTTAGAATAGTTTCCTCCTTTTACTTCCTCTCTCGAGTTTCTCTATGTGAACAACTTTAACCATTTTTACGTAGAGACCCCCAAACCATGCAAATATGATAGGCAGACCATGGAAGCATATCTAATATAAACATCTTGGTTTCAAAATACACTAAAGCACACGATACAAGACAGAAATCATACAGGGTGAGAGAGAACCACTAAATATCAGGAACCAAAAAAAGAAGACCAGCTGGGCACAGTGGTACAAGCCTGTAATCCCAGCACTTTGGGAGGCTGAGACAGGAGAATTGGGGGTTCAAAGCCAGCCTTAGCAACAGTGAGGTGCTAGGTACTCAGTGAGACCCTGTGTCTAAATAAAACAAAAAATAGGGCTGGGGATGTGGCTCAGTGGTTGAGTACCCCTGAGTTCACGTTCCAGTACCAAAAAAAAAAAAAAAAAACCCACCAAAATTACACTTCAGTTTTACACAAGTGCCTAATAATTTAATTGCTCTGCATCCAACACCTGGTCTTCATGTCCCTGCCAACCTTGGAACTTTCACAATTCTACCCTAAATGACCAGGAAATAATTCTGGGAAGGCAGATGCAGGTGTGATTGTAATCCATTATATTAACCCTCAGCTGGTGTGGTGCACATGTCTGTAATCCCAGTGACTCAGGAGGCTGAGGCAGAAGGATCAAAGTTTGGGACCAGTCTGGGCAACTTAGCAGGACCCTGTCTCAAAATGAAAAGGCTAGAACTGTGGCCCAGTGGTAGAGGACCCTTGGGTTCAATCACCAGTACTACAAAAAATAAATAAAACAAAGCAAAAACAACAAACAAAAAATAAGAAACAAAACCAAGAAATCAATTATATATGTGAAAAGTAAGAAAGAGACTTAAGTGCCAGAAGCTGGCAATCTATCTAAGGAAGACAATTTGGTAGGTATAAGTATAGTTATCTGCTAGGGAAATACCAAGGGTGGGGTGAAGATGAATAGCAAGGCTTCACTGTGTAAAACATTCTCCCCAACCATCTTAGCATTTTGGCTCTGATTCCAAGTTTACTTAGATGGGTTTGTTGGCTTCTCAACTGTTCTGATGCCAGGAATCAGAAGTCACAGAGGGCATAAATACTCAGGCTGCTGGAAAATAATATCCCCACAGAACATTAAAAGGTATTCCTATTTGAAGGTATAATGGTTTCAAATCCTGCAAGTGCTTATTTAACTTCTCTATGCTTCATTTTCCTCATTAAATGATGATGATAATGTTTACTTCAACTATTATAATATGGATTGAATTAACTCACGCAAAGCATTTAAAACAATGGCTAGCACTGGGGGGTATGGTTCAGTGGCACAACATGTGCTTAGCATGCAGGAGCCCTGGGTTCAATTCCCAGCACCAAAACCAAAACAAAACAATGCCTAGCACAAAGTGCTCAATAAAGCTACTATAATCTTTCAATATAATTATTAAACATCTCAGGGGCTGTGGGTCTAGCTCAATGGTAAAGCACATACTTAGTATATACAAGGCCCTGGATTCAATCCTTAGCACTGAAAAAAAATTATTTAATATCTTCCCAATTCTGATTTGTGTGAATCAAAATCCAAGTATGATCAACTCTAAAAAAAAATTGTGATTTTGGATTATCAAAGAAATGCCACAGTGCAAGGCCTCAGGATCTTGGAGGGGTATATGTGCACTCACTCATGAGTATGTGTGTGTGTGCGCGTGCTTGCTCACATGCGTGTAGCTGTCTGGGTGGCTTAAAAAGGAGATAGACTGTAAGAGATTTTGTATATTATACCAATAAGTTTGTGTTTATTTTATAAGCACTAAGGGACCATGTAATCTCACTTATCAATATATTGTCAAAATAAATTTAAAACTTATAAACCTAAGTTTCAGAACTCACAAATATCAACAAGATGAAGGAATTCTAGAAAAATGCAGTGACCAGTGATTTCAATATTTTAGTAACAATACAACCTAAACTGAAACCAAAATGTCAGTGGATTTAAATGAGTGCACACAGAGGCCACTTTCCCTCTGATTCCTAAAAAGGCACAGGGCTATAGCTCTATAGTAGCATAGAGCGCCTGAGTTCAACCCTCAACACTGCTAAATAAATAAATAAATAAATAAATAAATAAATAAATAAATAAAATAAAGGCACAGTACATGCTGTTTCCTGGCTCCATAATCCACTTCCTCCAATTGTTGAAGGCACAGGATGTCAGTTTCAGACCTCTCTCCACTACAAAGACCTGTCTCTGTCATCTGTTCCTCTAAATATGATAATAGAATACAAAGTTCAACACCACTGGATGCACGCAACATATTATAAATGCTAACATTAGCAAAATGCAGACCTTGCCAAAAAACAAATGTATAGAATATGATCATAAAAACAAAACAGCCAGGCGCAGTGGCGCACACCTGTAATCCCAGCACTTTGAGAGGCTGAGACAGGAGAATCACGAGTTCAAAGCCAGTCTCAGCAACGGTGAGGTGCAAAGCAACTCAGTGAGACCCTGTCTCTACATAAAACACAAAATAGGGCTGGAGATGTGGCTCAGTGGTCCAGTACCCCTGAGTTCAATCCCCAGTACCAAAAAAAAGGGTCTTAATTTGGGGGGGAAAAATGGGAAAGGCAGCTGATTTCACAAAAACAAAGAGCAAACATCCTCTTTTTCCCCTCTGCTATTCCAATTTGCTTTCACTTGATGAAACCAGATAAATATGCTAGAATTGGGTAACTATAATAAATATCGTCACAGGGCTCACAGATTTTTCAAGTCCATTGGCTTTAGTCCCATCTTCATTTTACTTTAAAAGTTGGTAGCTTATACACTGCCTAGTTATGTATTTATTATAATGTGTACCAGAAAAAAGTATAAAGTACATCAAAACCATGATTTCAACAGACTCTCACATTAGAAGAAAGTAATTTTTAAAAAATGTTCCCTTTTTTTTGTACTGGGGATTGAACTCAGAGCTGCTTTATCACTGAGCTAAGTCCCCAACACTTTTTTTGTGTGTGTGTGTCAAGTTCTCACTAAGTTGCTTAGGGTCTCGCTAAGTTGCTGAGGCTTGCCTAGAACTTACGATCCTCCTGCCTCAGCCTTCCATGTCACTGGGATTACAGGCATGTGCCACTGCCCAGGCAGGGTAATGATTTTTAATAAGTCCATTTAAAGTATTAAGTAAAATTTGGGCTGGGGACGTGGCTCAATGCTAGAGTGCACGCTTACCATGGACTCAATCCCCAGCATCAAACAACAAAATAAAATGGCAAAAATTATAAATGTGGTGATTTATAAGTGAAGACTCAATAGTTGTGCCATGAGCACAGGGCACAGGGTCTGTTTTTGTTTGTATACTTTCTTCCTGGTTCTAGGTTATTTCAAATGATGAGAAAAGATATGACCTTTTGTTAAGTAAGCTTGTGTACTGTACTTTCATTCAGTTAAAGAAACAATTACCAAAATGCATATAGAAATTCTACTGTCTTTAGGAAAGAGTGTAATACTGTTAGGAAAATAATGGCACAATAAGCCATTCCTATTCAGAAACGAAGATTTTCTAGGGCATATCCAACACACTACAAGCACCGACAGGACAACAAAAAAACCCTAGCAAGACTGGTAACTATTTAAGCTGCAGATTGTTATATGATCATTTAACTAACTTCCACATGATCTGTCACAGGAGCATGATAATATGAAGAGGTGTTTCTCCTATCTGCTAATATTATAAGAACGTGTTTTCAATATCTCTGGCCAAAAGAACGAATGACAAGTGATCATCAGATGCCTCAGGTATCAACTTTGCTGTTGGCAGAAATATTAATTTTTCTTATTCTATTACGAAATAAGTTCAGATTAGACCTCAAAGTATTCTAGCTAATTATGTCTCATGAGTTTCAAGTGTGGCGTTTTCCAGGACAGGCAAGAACGTAGGAAAAAGGAGCGTGGGAAAACCCATTTTTATCTGGCCATATCTGCCATTAGTATTTTACTGGGATCCCTTAGAACCAGTCTTAAGGGAAGTTGAACAGGTGGAGTAAGATCTCTCTCAATTCTTAAAATATCTACTATTAAGAAGCTACACTATTTTCACAAGACTGAGGGAACACTGTTAGAAAGCTGCCAGTATCCAAACTCCTCTCTCCCAGCCACCGTTCCCCATCTTGGCAGATGAAAAACAGCAAAAGGTAAAATGATACTCCCTTCTCGTCCACTTTTCCCATCTTTGATATCTTTCGGTTTCCCCAATCATCAGCTGCCTTTCCTAACATTGTAGTGACTAATGATTAAAGAGGAAACAAAGCACGAGGTGAAACTGCACTTTACAGTACTTTCTTACCCCTACTACCTTCTTTCACTGCTCCTTTGTGCGTCTGCGGAAAAGCCGCAAAGTAAGGACGAACTTTGCTAGACAGACAAGGACTTCCAATGCCACGAACCTCGGAGTCCTTCAATTATCTCACAACCACTTGACTACGGTGGTCACCACGCAGTCCATTAATCCCGACCACACCAACACTGTGAGGATAGGAGTGAGGGACTGAGAGTTGATCTGTGTGGTTTCAAAGAAGAATACAAGAAACCACCATCCGGCCATCCTTCCTCCGTCGGCCTCTCGAATTTCTGGCGCCTCGAGTCCTCAATTCCGGGCCCAATCTGCCGAGCCTGGGCCGGAGTGCCCCCTACTCCCCTTAAGTCCGACACCACTAACTTTCCAACCGTCACGATATTCTCTTTATCTTCAAGATATGATCCCAACCTTCCTCCCGGCCAGCTACCTCAGCTCCATTCCTGGAGACTCACCAAGCAGTTCCGGTCACTACTCTCCGGCCGCGGCAGCTCGGACACCACCAAACCTAACCAGGAGCAGCGCCTTTCTCGCGCCTGCGCGCGCTCCACCCAGGCGCCTGCGCACTTCTCGGGTTCCGCGGCCGCAGACACACCCCTACAGCTAGAGCCAATCATCGTGCGGAGGGTTTAAATCTCCGTGCCACGCCGGCTGAGAGCCTGGGAACTCACCCGTTAACCGGATAGATTCCTGTCCCGCCCGCAGGTGGAAGGCGTTCGTGCAACATTTGCCAAAGGCATCCGTGTGCCGGAGACTTTGCGAGATGAACACTGAAGGGAAAAAAGCGACTAGAATGCCTTCCCTGACCTACAGGGTCTTTGGATCTGAGAAGACTGGGAGATAAATATGTAAACAAATTATAGTAGCTACCGTACGGTGCATGGCACACAGAAAGTCTGAGGCGCCTTTGACTTACAACGAAAAAAACATTTTATTCTTAGGGATATCTAAAAGAGTTACCGGAGGAAGTGACTTTGCGAGTTTTGAGAGATAAATAGGAGTTCCCCCGGAAGTCCGGGAGGGAAGGAGAGTTTTCCAAGCTATGGAAATCGGGTACTCCAAGAACAACATAGCGCCTTCCGGAAGTGTCTTGTAGTTCACCCTTGTTAAAGGCTTAGAGATCATCCTGTATCCCTGAGTGTAGGGAAAAATAAAGTTTAAAAGGCTGGCAACAAGCAGGGTGTGGTGGCTTACTCGAATACTCTCAGCTACTTGGGAGGCTGAACTGGAGGATGGCTTAAACAGAAGGTTCAGGCCAGCCTGGGTAACACAGTGAGACCCTGTCTCAAAAACAGAAAGAAGGAAGAAAGAAAATGGGAAGCAGGGAGTGCTGGGGATATACAGTCGTAAAGCATTTGCTTAGCTTATGTGAGGCCCTGGGCTCAATCCCCAGAACAAAGGAGATGGGCAAAACCAACCCCCCTCTCCAAACCTAACATGGCCAGACCTTGGAAGGTCTTACAATTTTGGCCTAGTTGTCAGGTTTGGTCAGGGTCCAAGATGCCCAAATAAGGAAGCTGGTCAGAGCTGCAAGCCAGATGTGACGTCACTAGTGGACATGCCTCCTGTCAATCAGCGAGTTTTCCTGGCCCATCAGGAAGGACTATGGCCTTCTCTTCCTGTACCCAACCCCTCCCCTTCCTGACCGGGTTTTCTTGAAATTCTCTC
>PVHX01020287.1:0-32245 GCA_004024805.1 Geosciurus inauris
GGCGCGGTGGCTCACGCTTGTAATCCCAGCACTTAGGGAGGCTGAGACAGGAGGATCGCGAGTTCAAAGCCAGCCTCAGCAATGGCGAGGCACTAAGCAACTCAGTGAGACCCTGTCTCTACATAAAACACAAAATAGGGCTGGGGATGTGGCTCAGTGGTCGAGTGCCCCTGAGTTCAGTCCCTGGTGCAAAAAAAAAGAAAAGAAAAGAAAAGAAAAGAAAGAAAGAAAGGAAAAAGAAGAAAAGAAAAACAACAGCCTTAGTCACTCCTACTACCAAAGGCTCTGGAGAACCTGGGCTTTCACCCTCACCAGGCTGTCATGTGTACCCCAACCTCCTTTACAGGATGCTCTCAGAGAGGACCAAGTGGGGAGCTAGGACTCTCACTGGGCAAAAATGAGTTCATTTCCTCCATCCCGGAGTCACTGGAGACCACATGGGGAAGCTTGACTCCCATTCTTCCCACCTGGAGATAACAATGTTCCCCTGCTTCTTTGCTAGGGTGGACACCAAGTAGAGAGTTAGAATTTTCACCACTGCCCACTGGTAATGAACCCTGCAGTTAGGGTTTTATCAGCAGAGGCCTAGAGAGGATCCTGTACTCCTCCTACCACAGCTAGAACAAGGAGCCCCTTTGCCAGCCTGTGTGTCAGCAGAGACTGAGTGGGGAACCTGGACTTCCATTAGCAATAACGAAGAGGCACTTTCCTTTCCCCACTACATCACAGGAGGTCTGCTAAAACAGATTTAAATAATCCCAAAATTTTACAACATTATACTCAAATGTCCATGTTTCTTTTTTCTTTTTCTTTTCTTTTTATACTGGGGATTGAACCACTGAACCACATCCTCAAGCCCTTTTTTAAAATATTTTCTTTAGAGATAGGGTCTCTCTGAGTTACTTAAGTCCTCACTAAGTTGCTGAGGATGGCTTTGAACCCTTGATCCTCCTGCCTCAGCCTCCTGAGGCGCTGGGACTACAAGCAAGTGACACCACTCCTGGCCAAATGTCAGTGTTACAATCAAAATTTACTCATACTGCCAGGCACAGTGGCACATCCCTATATCCCTATAATCTCAATGACTCAAGAGACTAAAGCAGGAGGACTGCAATTTTGAGGTCATCTTAGCAACTTATAGAGACCCTGTCTCAAAACAAAAATAATGTAGCTTAGTGGTAAAGCACTCATGGACTCAATCCACTGTACCAAAAAAATAAAAATAAATTATTCATGCCACCAAGCAAAGCTGACCTATCCAAGAGAAAAGTCAAGGCCCCTCTCTGTATAACTTCACTGAGTACAGGAAACATCCATACAGAGTGAATTGATCTGAACTGAAATGGTCTCAACACGGCACCTGACACACTTTAATTAAAAAACATAAAAACCCATCATGAGTAAACTTTAAAGCAAACATTTTTTATAATTACTTATTCCAGCTGGGCACGGTGGTGCACACCTGTAATCCCAGCGGCTTGGGGGAGCCGAAGCCGAGGATTGCAAGTTCAAAGCCAGCCTCAGCAAAAGTGAGGAGCTAAGCAACTCAGGGATACCCTGTCTCTAGATAAAATACAAAATAGGGCTGGGGATGTGACTCAGTGGTCAAGTGCCCCTGAATTCAATCCCCAGCACCTCCCCCCATAAGTGTTTCAATGAGTAATTGTGAACATACTGGAAACCAGTGAGAAGACAAAAATTCTCAGGGGAAAATAAAAAGGAGACTAAGAAGAGTCCAATGTAAATTTTAAAACCTAAAAATATAATAGCTGAAAAAACAAAACTCCAATGGTCATGCTCAATAGAACAGAGGGGAAAGAAGAAAAGAATTTGTGTACTTGAACATGGAGCAATATAAATCGACCAATCTAAACAACAAAGGAAAAACAAATAGGAAAAAAAAAAAAAAAAAAGAACATAGTCTCAGGGTCTTATGGAGTATAAGACTTGTGTCACCAGAGTCTTGGAAGAAATGAGGGCACAGCTGAGAGACTATTCTAAGAAACAATGGCTGAAAATTCCCCAAATTTGGCAAAAGATGTAAACCTACAGATTTTCAAGAAATGAGTGAATCCCAGACATAATAAGCCCCACAAAAACCTATGCCAAGACACATCATAGTCCAATTCCCAAAAGCTAAAAACAAAGAAAAAAATTGAAAGCAACAAAAGGGAAACAATGCATTATCTGTAGGGGAAAACATTTGGAATGATAATAGGACTCTTGTCACAAGCCATGGAGGCAAGAAGGAGGTGGGACAGTATTTTCCCAAGTACTGAAAGAAATTCTGTAGCCAGAATTCCAGGATGAAGGGGACATCGAGGCATTTTCAGAGAAAGAGAAATTAAGAGAATTGGCTCAGTAGACCAACCCAAAAGGAACAGCTAAAGGAAATATTCTAAACAGAAAGGAAATAATAAAAGAAGCAATCTTGGAAGACTAGGAAGTAAGAAGAATGGAAAGATTAAAAATATATTAGAATCCGGGGGCAGTGCTATGCACCTGTAGTCCCAGCCCGTCCCAGGAGTTCAGACAAGCCTGGGCAGCATAGCAAGACTCTCCTCCTCACCCCCCAGAGATTGAACCCAGGGATGCTTTACCACTGATCTCCATTCCCAGCCCTTTTTAAATATTTATTTAGAGACAGAGTCTTGCTGAGTTGCTAACACCTCATTAAATTTCTGAGGCTGGCTTTGAACTTGGAATTCTCCTGCCTCAGCCACCCTAGCCACTGGGATTACAAGCGTGCACCACTGGGCCAGCAAGACCCTGTTTCTTAAAAAGATAAAAAGAATTGTTACATAGTAGCAATATCTTGAAGTAAAGAATACTCTGAGGACAGGTAATACCTGCCCAGTGGTAGAGTGCTTGCGGAGCATGCTCAAGGCCCTGGGTTCCAATCCTAGTACCACAAAAGTAAAAAGAATACCTTAAATCACTGGATTGAGAAGACCCACACTAACCCACATCAGAGAACTAAAACTGTGATCTTTGTTAGTCATTAAAATTTTGTTGTGTGGTTTCTTCTGAAATGTAGCATATTTATGCTGATTAATTCAATTATAATGGAATATTTTAGCTTTTGTAATTTTCATTTTTATTTTACACTTACATTCACCACAAATCTTTTAAAAATGTTATTTTTAAAATTATTTAAAATCAATGTAATTTACCACATAAATGTAATATAGGAGAAAAATCATATAATTGGTTGAACAAATGCTGGAGGAAAAACTTGACAAGAAATAATTAAAGGGGGCTGGGGTTGTGGCTCAGTGGTAGAGCACTTGCCTCATGTGTCAGGCACTAGGTTTGATTCTCAGCATCACTTATAAATAAATGAGTAAAATAAAGGTCCATCAACAACTAAAATTTTTTAAAGAAGTAATTAAAGGAATATTTTAATTACTTACTTTTAATATTTATTTTTTGTGGTGCTAGAGATTGAACCCAAAGGAGTATTTAGAAAAAGAGAGCATAGCAGGAGTGAATTCAATGTCGAATTTTTAGAGGCAGGAAGACTTACATTCAAATGTTGATCATAAATAAAACCTTTAGCAAATTGCTTAACTTTTGTAAAATGAATTATTGGGAAGATTTGGGGGGGATATTATATATCAGGGTTGGAGGAATAGTTCAGTAATAGAGCACTTGCCTTTATTCTTATTTTATTTATTTACTCATTTAGTAGTGTTAGGGGAAAGATAGATGAGGATGGTGGGAACACAAATTTAAGAAAATAATTCTATAAAATGGGCTCACTGTGCTGATCCCCGCATGCTTTCTTTGCCAAAAACATGATTTCCCTGCAGCCTTACCTGGCCTGAGTGGATAAGATATGTCACATTCCTTGGCAAACTCCCTGTTATCTGCAAGGAAATGCAGGTAGAGAACAACATTGATAAGAGAAACCCAAATTACTTTGAAGGGAGAGACTTTCGTGACCCTTTTAACAGACCAAATTCTGGAAAATAAGAATAGTTCCTCTTAATCATAAAATATGTAAGAATGTATGGTTAAAAATCCAATTAGAACTGGTTAACATGAGCCAAAGTGACCTAGAGTTGCTATGGCAGTGGGGACTTGAAAGTCTATGTCATCTTGCTGACAGAGGTGGACCTGGGCAGGTCTCTCTGGAAATTTTTCTGGGATCCCCAGTAAAATGGAAGTGTAGGAGAGGCATATTGTCCCTCTTCTCTCTGAGAAGACCTACTCTGTCTCTTGAAAGTGTCCCCTTCCCCCTTTCCTATCCCTTCAATACACATATTCCTGATACTCTGAGCAACATGTCTAAAATCTTTCTGACTTGGTCACAAAAATCGGGCTTTGAAGGTGGAGGAGGTCTTTGCGTGGCCTCAGTTTCTCAAAAGGCTCCAGTCCCGTAACAGTACTGCTGGATATTGAATCCAGGGCTTGTAAGTGGAGCTGCAGCTCAATGACTGAGCACTTGCCAAGGCCCAGGATTCTACCCTAACATTGTAATAAATAAATAAACAAACAAACAAAAAGGAAAAAATAAAAAAATAAAAAAGGGAATATTGTATCTCAACAACTACCTGGTGTCTGGCACAAAACAAGAGCTCAATAAGTGATAGTATTAATATTATGTTTTCACAAAGGAGATGCATAGATAGATATTTAGACTTAGAGTCCTACATTAGAAGAGGATATAAAAAGAAAAAATCTGTTGGGGAAAATATGTGAAATAACAGAATTACTAATACTTGTATAATTAAGAGTGCACAAAAATTTATATTACATTAATACCTCAATTAAAGTTATGATTTAAATAAGCCTACCGGGCGCGGTGGCACACACCTGTAATCTCAGCACTTTCGGAGGCTGACACAGGAGAATCGCAAGTTCAAAGCCAGCCTCAGCAAAGGCAAGGTGCTAAGCAACTCAGTGAGACCCTGTCTCTACATAAAAAACACAAAATAGGGCTAGGGATGTTGCTCAGTGGTCAAGTGCCCCTGAGTTCAATCCCTGGCACCAAAATAAATAAATAAATAAATAAATAAGCCTTCATTATATTTGAAAAAAATATAAATATTTTAGCCTCCTTAAAACAAAATGTCTCAATTTTAGGGAAGGGAGATAGGACTAGGAAAGACAATGGAATGAATCTGACATGTCTTTCCTATGCACATACATGAATACACCAACATCGTGTACACCCACAAGACTAGGAGACTAATTAGAATAAGATATATTCCATGCTTGTATAAATATATCAAAATAGATTCTAGTGTCATGTATAACTTTTAAGTAAAAATTTTTTTTTTTTTGGTACCGGGGATTGAACTCAGGGGCACTTGACCCCTGAGCCACATCCCCAGCCCTATTTTTGTGTTTTATGTAGAGACAGGGTCTCACTGAGTTGCTTAGTGCCTCGCCCTTGCTGAGGCTGGCTTTGAACTCGCGATTCTCCTGTCTCAGCCTCCCTAAGTGCTGGGATTACAAGCGTGAGCCACCGCGCCCGGCTAAGTAAAAATTTTTAAAAGTCTCAATTTTTAAAACCAGGGAAAAAAGTATTTAGTGAAAAAGCCCAATTCTGATGAAGTTGTAAAATAGGCACATTTGCATATGGTTACAGCAGCTCAAATTGACAAAAGAAATTTGAAAAGCCAGAATTTCATGAAAATTTAACACAGAATAAAACAAGTTTGTATTATTTTATTCTCAAAATAGATTTTCAACAGTTGTTTAATTTCCTTAAGAATGAATTGCTATTTACATGACAAGAGGAAAGGTCAAGTTTGGGCCAACAGTTGCTCTGGCAGCATCAAATATAGGTCAGTTCTGTAAAGTCTGAGGAGTCATCCCACTCCTTCAGCAATTTTGAATTTCCTGTACCAAATTCCTTCCACTCAGAATACCTAGAGTTCCTAGGGTGGTTTCAGTTCTTTGCACAGAACACTGATTGCTGAATGGCTTTGACAACACAGCCCAAAGGGGCAGGGGAAGAGACTCAATAGGATGAAAAGAGCATTCCAGCAAAAGCAGAGCTGCTTATGCCTGCAGGCTTCTCTCATATCAACCTAAATCCCTGCTAATACAGATAAGCCTATTTATTTCTTTTCCATCCATTGTTAATCACTTTACATTGGGCTCCAAGTCAAAGGAAGGAAGTCACCACTGTTAGGTCAGTCCAGGGTCCAGGATGTCCAATTAGGGGGACCGGTCACAGCAGCTGCGGATCGGAGCGGCCAGCCAGACACTGACGTCACCAGTAGACGCGCCTCCTGTCAATCACTGAGTTTTTCCTGACCTATCCAGGAAGGACTCTGGCCTTCTCTTCCTGCCCCCAAGCCCTCCCCTACCTGACCGGGCCTTTTTAAATTGTCTGTGCACCCAAACTGCAGAGCCACTCTCCCGGACACACTCTGATGAACAGAAGAGTTCAGCCCGAGAGCGTGTATTTCCAATAAAGCCTTGCCCAGCAGTTTTAATTCGCCTCTTTGGGGGTCATCTAGTCTTTACATAATGGTGTGTGAAACCCAGGAGAGTTCTTGAACCTCCCCCTGTACTGGGGTAGAGGCAAACTCTCCGAACCAGACCGGGAGCTGCTCTCTGTCTTCCCTCTCCAGACCAACAAAAGTGAGGTAGGCCCCGCCCCCACCCCGTCTCCTCTGACTTCTCAGCTTGCTCCAGAGGCCTACCCGTAAGTCACACGTGTGCATAGGTCTCTGTCCAAGACTACCTGGATTGGGGAGACGTCCCCAACCCTCATGTTAGCCGTCCGGGGCCCCGGAGAGTTTCCAGGGACACCTGAATTCTCCACCTGGCCCTCCGTTTTCTCGTGGACTCGAACATTTTTAGGGACGCCTTTTTCTGTTCCCGCCCACTTCCTGGGACTGCTGAGAAGTCACGGGAGACACCGACTCTTCTCTAGACCCCAAAACTCCATTGTACCATGGCTTAGATAATGGATCAAAATGGCCTCCAGGGGTAACTTTTGATTTTCAAATCCTCACTGATTTGGCTAATTTTTGTCACTGGACGGTGAAATAGAAACTCCTTACGTTAAGGCTTTGTTGGAAAGTGCACTCTTGTCCCTCCCTTCTTTCCCATCTGTTCTGTCCTCTCAAATTCTTCTCGCTAACAAAAATCCCAAATATCCCTTTCCCATTTGCTCTTCTGTATCTCCTTCCTTGTGCGGCCACCATTATGTCCCGTTCCCTGCCCAGACCCTGCCTCCCCTTGCTCTCGGTTCCGCCAAACTGCAGCGCCATCTTCCTGGGAGACAAAGCCAGCCTCAGTCCCAGTGCTGCAGGGCAGAGACTAAGCGTTGAGTGGAGCCCGCCCACTCTGCATCCCTGCATCTCTCCCTGTGTCCACACGTTGCTCAGATGGGCTAGCGCGTCCCTGCATCTCCTGCTGCGTCCATGCGCCGCTCAGACGGGCTAGCGTGGCTGCCTCAGACCAAGAGACTAAAAGGCCACAAGCTCACTCACTCTCTGCGTCTGTGAGCTACCAAACCAACCATCTGCATTTTTTTTTTTATTTTTACTGGCTGCGTCATTTTTTCTAAGACTCTTTCTTTCTTAACTTCTATGTTTTTTGAGCTCATGACCTTAATCCTTCACATCTAGGGTAATGTTTTCTGATCAGTCCTATTTTATTCAACCATGGAGTTTTTTTTTTTAAAAATCTAACATTGCCTGCAGGCCTTGACTATTGTGTGTATGTGTATATGTGTGTGAGTACCATGTACGTGGTATCAAAATTGGCACAGATAATGAGAGCTCATCAATTAAACCTAAAAAAATGGATCCAAATACTTTAATTCACATGATTTAAAAGGTTCAACTTAAATTGAATAAACACAAAGGTTTATAGATTCCTATATGGAGTTTTAAAGGTTTCTACTGTTGCCTAGGTTCAAAAAATTACAAGGATTGCTTTGGGATATGAACAGAAGGAATTAAAGATTCTAAATATGGGGGCTGGGGATATAGCTCAGTTGGTAGAGTGCTTGCCTTGCATGCACAAGGCCCTGAGTTCGATCCCCAGGACCAAAAAAAAAAAAAAAAAAAAGATTCTAAATATGGTATTTATTAGAAGGAAAGAAAATATATCTAGTTAAAAGGTTTACAACTATGATTAAACAAAAAGTTAAAATCTAAATTTTTCTTTGAGAACTAAACTAAATGTAATAACATCAATGTAATTCTGATTCTACTAATTCTATTTTTATATTAAGTGTGTTCATTTCTTTCACACTACAAGCTTTAAAATACAAGATTTTAAAGACCATTATATCAAGCTGATGTTCTCCAAACTAAACTTATATGGTATCAATTTATATCATTTAATGTTTTATAACTGAACCTATCATCAAGAAGATAAGGCTTTAAGTTATTTTTACATCAGAATGATCTTTTAAATAAATAAGGACCTAATCTATTTAATATTCTGCTAAGATTTTGCAAGGAGCCCTGTCTTACCTGAGATAGTTCTGTCTCCCAGCTTACTACAATGGCTTCAATGTAAGCAAGATTCCAGTTCATTTAAAGTTATATTCAAAGGATTAATTTTATTGTAAAGGTTACTAGGATCTTAACCAGGGAATATAATGTATACTTCAGCCAAAATTTGAGATAGCTACTATACAAACTAGACTTATTAATTTTATTTTGTATTTTCCTTAAACTCTGACTATTGCCTGTTAATGTTTTACAGAGGTACTATTTCAAGAACAGACAACCCAATTTAATTTAAAATAAATAAGCCATCACCTACAGGACAGACAGACCTTAAAGTTAAAGCCCAATACCCTTACTTTAAGATTGATGAGATTGGCTTGCTGAGTGTTTAAGATCAAGACTTAAAAACTAAAATTAAATTAAAGGGCCAAAAAAACCCAGTATTTGGTTCTTGCCCTCTGAGTCAGCCGGAATCCAAGGAATGAGGAAACTTCTCTAAAGCGCTCCACACCTCTGGGTCACAGGACCTCTTGATCAGGGAGATTTCTGAGATCATTAGAGAATTAAAGAGCCAATCAAATGCCATATGATGGACAGGAAGGTCAAAGAGAGAGGGAACCATCTCTCATGCTTCCTGGGGAAGCCACATGGTCAGCGCCAGACCTCAACCTATCCTAATGCAGATGGCACTAGCAGAGCTAACAAGCTGCCCTCAAGTTCCTCAAGGATGCCTCCCAGGAGACCAAAAGGTGACTCTTAACAATAGGTAAGAACAAAAGTCAATTTGACTTGCTTCATCTTAAACACCTAGCAAAACCAAGAACACAACCATTCCTGGGCATTTAAAAATAATTTAAAGATAGACATCTGTGACATTAAAAACTAGATACTATGTTTACATGCCTTGTCCTCTCCAGTCTTGTTATGGGGACAAATTCTCAACCCTTATACTTCCTACATTACAGACTGTTTCCTCTATGTAGGTTTGAATCATAACTGTGATTCCCATTAACTCAATTAACTGTACAGTGAGGCTGAATTACCATGACTTGTTACCACCTCCCTCTCTAGGGCAAAAAGGGGTCATCTTTCTACTGATAATAGTTGGGCTCTCCTTGGCCCCCATTTGCTGCCTCTGGGCTGAGGCAGGAGGACTTGATTATGCAGTAACCGCTACTTAAAAACTTAAACAAATTTCATTACAGAACTGATCAGCCTTGGACTCCCATCATGCTGGACTCCCACCAAACTCAAATTTTCTCGGCAGTCCCCCTTCTTTTTCGGCTAATCAGTAATCTCTCCCAAGCCTCTGTTCCTACCCACAGGTGATGCTTCTACATTCAAGCAACATGACTGACAATCAGAGGCTCCCACACCCCTGTGTCTGCCTCCCTGCCTGACCAACACCCGAGCCATCTCCCCCTCTTGGTGTCCCCAATCCCACACAAAGTAGCCAGACAGAATCTGCTGTCCTATATCATCAAAAAGGCCGGGATGTTAGGTAGATCTAGGGTCCAGGATGTCCAATTAGGGGGACCAGTCAGAGCAGCTGCAGTCAGGGCAGCTGCGGATCAGAGCAGCCAGCCAGACGCTGACGTCACCAGTAGACGTACCTCCTGTCAATCAGCAAGTTTTTCCTGACCTATCCAGGAAGGACTCTGGCCTTCTCTTCCTGCCCCCAAGCCCTCCCCTTCCTGACCAGGCCTTTTGAAATTGTGCACCTGAACTGCAGCACCACTCTCCTGGACACACTCTGATGGATGAGAGAGTTCAGCCCGAGAGCGTGTATTTCCAATAAAGCCTTGACCAGCAGCTTTAATTTGTCTCCTTTTGGGTCATCTAGTCTTTACAACCATACTCTCCTATCAACAAGGGATGGGTTCCAAGACTCCCAGCAAATGCCTACAGATACTACTGCACCCTATGTATGCTCTGTTTTTTCCTATACCTATAAGGTTTAATTTGTAATGTGGGTACAGTAAGAGATTACAATAGCTAATAATAAAACAGGATCATTATTGCAGTCTGAAACAGCATACTGTAAAATAAATTATGTGAATGTGTTCTTTCTCGCTCTCTCAAAATATCTTATTGTATTTCTTGTTATGATGGGACCCACACACACACAAACACAGATAAGGTTGCACCTGACACAAGTAACTGAAATTGCTGAAGAAGAAACCATAAACAAGTGAGGTGGTATGTTTTGTAATAGATAATGGGAATTGAAAACAGTTTAGCTTGAGGGAAGAGGCAAATAGCTCTATGCTAACACCCCTCCCTTCTCTGACCAATATTTCCCTGAGACTAATTGCAGATAAGGGAAGAGTGCCCCGCCAGGCCAGAGACACTCTGCAGCTCGCAGGACCCTGACCCCTGAGCCCGAATTTCTGGGCACTAAAACTGACCACTTCGTTGATTTATGGAACTAGCCCCAAATTCCTAAGTGCCTGAGAGAACCGGCACGTCTCCACTATACCACCCCCAACATAAACTTATAAAAACCCAGTCCCTTTCTTTGTTCAGTGGCTCATTTTCCACCGGGAAAATGGGTCCACCACCACCTTCGCAGATGAATCCTGTTCCTGAATAAAAGCCTGAAATGAATTGCATAGTTTGCTGCTGCTTTGGTCTTTTTGCCCTTACAGTTTGGATATGTGTCCCCTGAAGGTCCATGTGCTGAGTGTTTGGTCCTCAGGGTGACACAATTGAAAGATGGTGGAACTTTGGGATGTGGGACCTGTGGAGGTTCTTAAGTCATTAGGGACATGCCCATGACAGGGACTGTGGGACCCTGGCCCTTCCTCATCCTCTTTGCTTCCTGGATCATAGAGTGAGAGGGTTTGCTGTGCCATGTGCCCCTACTATGATGTGCTGCCTCCCCACAGGCCCAAAGCAATGGGGCCAGTCAATGATGGTCTGGAAGCTCCAAAACCATGAGCCAAAATAAATATTCTCTTTTTAAGTTAATTATCTCAGGTGTTTAATTATGATAGCAAGCTAACACAGGACTGCTGTAATGTTTCTACAAGAGAACACTACATATTAGCTCAGCCCAGTTGAGTCTGGGACATAATCACAGACCTCCCTTTCCCACCTAATGATGAGCGAAAAGATGTCATGATGAGTCCATGAAAGAAGTTTTGTCAAAAGCCTGAGTGAAACTAGGCATGGTGGTGCACACCTGTAATTCCAGCTATTCAGAAGGCTAAGGCAGTGGGATTGCAAACCCTAGGCCAGCCTCAGCAACTTAGGGAGACCCTGTCTCAAAATAATAATATTTTTGTACTAGGGATGGAACCCAGAGTTGTTTAACCACTGAGCCACATCCACAGCCCTTTTCTTTTTTATGTTAATTTTTTTTTGGTGGGGGGTACCAGGGATTGAACTCAGGGGTACTTGACCACTGAGCCACATCCCCAGCCCTATTTTGTGTTTCATGTAGAGACAGGGTCTCACTGAGTTGCTTAGCGTCTCGCCGTTGCTGAGGCTGGCTTTGAACTAGCGATTCTCCTGTCTCAGCCTCTCAGAGTGCTGGAATTACAGGCGTGCGCCACTGTGCCCAGCTTTATGTTTAATTTTGAGACAGGCTCTCACTAAGTCCTTAGGATCTCACTATATTGCTGAGGCTGGTCTTGAAATTGCAATCCTCCTGCCTTAGCCTCCTGAGTCACTGGGATTATAGGCTTGTGCCACCACTCCTGGCTCAAAATAAAAAATTTTTTAAAGTGTTGGAAATTAGCTCAGTGGTAGAGTGATTGCCTCATGAACTCCAGGTCCTAGGTTCAATCCCCAGTTTAAAAAAAAAAAAAAAGCCAGAGTAAGATAACAGAACTTCATCACATCAGACTTGTCCCTTGAAGCTAATTTCCCCTTGGTTGATACTGTGCAGCAAAATGTATTAATACCTATGATGAGTGATCAGCCATTAATAAATTATGCTGGTTGTTTTACTCTATGTCATGAAATATTCAGAGCTATAAAGACATTTCAGTTTAAATATTCACTAGGGCTTTAGTTCAATTTAGCAATAAACTCAGGTTTCATCATATTTTTGCACAGGTCAGATATAGAGCACAAAATAATAGTTCCAGGAAAAAGCACCAAATGGCAGACCCGCTACAGAAGGTGGGGAACTATACAATAAAGAAATATTTGATGTGGGAGTGGCCAGAACCCTCTTTCAGCATACAGAATTTCTGGGTCCTGTCCCAAGCCTGGCACTGGCCACACTGAAGGACTTGGGGCACATCTGAGCTCATCTGGAAGCCAGATTGGGGCATTATAGGATGCCTTCCCCAGTCCTTGATTATAGATAGTTAAAATACTTCATCTTCTGAGGCTGTAAAAAGGGTCATGGAAGAATGAACCAATCTATATGACCATAAAGACTGAGAGCAGGACTTAAATTATCAAGCACTAGGAACTTCGCAGGAAATACTGGACAGCTGGAGATGATTGTCTATATAGAGATGATTGACATGCCTATAAATTATGGCTGGGGAGCTGTGGTCCTGATTGGCAGGTCGTGAGCATGGGAAGCATCTGAGGAGTCTGCTGGCAGGAGTGAGTGAACTTGGGCCTTTCTTCTTAAATTGCAGAGTGATTTGTTTCCTGTATAGACCCTGACTGACTGAAGAGTGTGTGTCAGAGTGAAGGCCAAAGGGAGCAGTCAGAGACTCAACAGGATGAAGACAGCAGTGGCTCTCCTATATCCTCTTCTGTTAATTTTAAGGACTTGGTTAGAGCCAAAGAAGAGTAGGTGTAGGGATCAAGATTGGGACTAGAGTGAAGTAGGTGCGGTACCCAGGGCAAAAACTTTAAGGAGGCATTCATTTGCAAAAATCAACCTGACCCTGGCATGATGTTGAGAGTGAGTGTTTCCTTCAATTTTGTGCCTCCTTGTCTCAAAATAATCCTGTTCCTTGTTGAAGTTCAGAATATGATACTGCTACCTCCAGATGGTTTGGTGGTACAAGCCTATAATACTAAAAATTGCAAGTTCAAGCCCAGCCTAGGCAATTTAGCAAGACCTTGTCTCAAAATTAAAAAATAAAAAGGGCTGGGGTGTGTCGTTCAGTGGTAGAGCTGGGTTCAATCCCCAGTACCACCCCCATCACACACACGGAAGGAAGGAAGGAAGGAAGGAAGGAAGGAAGGAAGGAAGGAAGGAAGGAAGGAAGGAAGGAAGGAAGGGAAGAAAAAAGAAAGGAAGAATATGATACCCCAAAACATGGCACCTTGGCTATCAAGAAAGCTGCAGAAGCAGAAAGGCCACTCTGACCTTCCCCTTCTTTCTATCTGAAACATGATCATAAAGAAATTCTTTAACCCAATTTTCCTGAAAGTAAGATGCAAAACCCTTGTTCCAGAGTGGTCCTGCCCAATACCCAGAGGGAAGGAAGCCTACGTACACGAAAAGGCCAAGAAGAATCTGAACATCACGCCTGGCTAGATACCCCACTCAGTTCATTACCATAGATCATATCCTTTTTATCCAACCAGGTGTCTCCACAACTGTCCACTTTTTCTACCAGACTTAGCATAAAAACACACAATCTTGGGGCTGGGGCTGGGGCTGGGGCTCAGTGGTAGGGTGCTTGCCTGGCATGGGTGAGGCACTGGGTTCGATCCTCAGCACCACATAAAAATAATTAAATAAAATAAAGGCACTGTGTCCATTAAAACACACACAAACACACACACAAACACACACACAATCTTCCCTGGTTCTGAGGCTGACCCAGGCCCACTTTGCCTGCTTGGCAGTATACCACTCACTGAAGTGGGAGATGCCAATCAACTGGAGATGGGAAAACAAGCCTCAAATCTGCCTTCCCACAGGTAGAGTTTAGGGGTATTTCTAAGTAAAAGAAGCAGGATGGTGTGAGGTGGGGGGGCGTGAGCGCAGAGGAGGAAGTTTGACACAATCAGTGAGTGGTCTCTGCACATGCAGTCAAATTGCATGGCTCTTCATATCTCATAGGATGCATGTTCAGAAAGCAGCCGTGTTAGCCTGATCCAAGGGTAGAGTTTTTCTCTGATGCCAAAAGGTCACCAATTTATACACCTGCACCAGCCCAAGTGAAGGCTCAGTGGTTTCAATTGGTTTGAGAGAGACAAAATCAACTTTCAAGTTCTCCAAAAAACAACTTAGGGACCCTTACCATTGTGACCTGTAAATCAGAGGTGTTATCTATAATGAAGTTAATGAGTGTACTGCTTAGCTATGTGACCTCTAAAATTAGGGACAAAAGCAAGCCTAAAAGCTAGGGAAGCTAGCCGGGTGCGGTGGCTCATGCTTGTAATCCCAGCACTTTGCGAGGCTGAGACAGGAGAATCGCGAGTTCAAAGCCAGCCTCAGCAACGGTGAGGTGCTAAGCAACTCAGTGAGACCCTGTCTCTACATAAAACACAAAATAGGGCTGGGGATGTGGCTCAGTGGTTGAGTGCCCCTGAGTCGATCCCCGGTACCAAAAAAAAAAAAAAAAAGCTAGGGAAGCTAGAGGGTTTATATAGGTTTTCTCTCAGGTCTTCGGGTAGCCATTTCTGAAGGCTTCCATATCATCTGAGACTTTGGTAAATTTGTATGCTTTTCTCTTGCTAATCTGTTATAATTTGTTGTGGGGTATCAGCCATGACCCTTGCAAAGGACAAGGAAAAGGTACTACTATTTTCCTGCCCTCCACCCTGATGGAGAGCTCCCCAGACAACTGAATAGCCAGCGCCCCCTTTGCCCATGTACTCATATCTTCTCCTGTTTCCCATGTTTCTGAAGTTTCTCTCATTGCCCGCCCCAAGCACAGGACCTGTGAATGTCTTAGATTAGAATTCAAAGGCGGCAATGACATTTAGTGCCATTAAGGCCTCCCTGGCTTGGACCAAAGATGGGGCGATGGGGTAACTCACTAAGGAAATTACACAAGAGTTTGTTTTAGGAGCAGTGTGCCAGGGAAATAGATATATACTTTTTTTAGTTTTTTAAATTTTTTTTTGTGAGAGGAACCAGGGATTTAATCCAGGGGTCCTTAACCACGGAGCCACATTCCCAGATCTTTTTATTTTTTATTTTGAGACAGGGTGTTGCTTAGGGCCTCACTAAGTTGCTGAAACTGGCTTTGAACTTGCGATCCTCCTGCCTCAGTCTCCCCAGCCACTGGGATTATTGGCATGCGTCACTGTACCCAGCAATTTTTTTTTATTTTTAAATTTTTTTGGTCATAGATGGATGCAATGTCTTTATTTATTTATTTTTATGTGGTGCTGAGGATCGAACCCAGTGCCTCACGCATGCTAGGAAAGCGCTCTACCACTGAGCCACAGCCACAGCCCCACCCAGCAATTTTTAAAAAAATATTATTTCACAGGGCCTCAGCAATAAATCTGGTAATGAATAAGAAGAAAATTTCTTCTTCCCCACAATATATGTCAGCTTTACAAAATGGGGGCGGTGGGGAGGTTAGTGTAGGGCTTCAAGAACAAAGTATGGAAGGGTATTTTGGGCAGATTTTTTTTTGTTTGTCTTTGGTTTTTTTCCTCAGTACAGGGTATTGCAACCAGAGGCATTTTACCACTGAGCTAATCCCCAGCCCTTGTCATTTTTAATTTTGAAAGAGGGTCTCACTAAGTTGCATAAGGTGGCCTCCAACTTGCAATCCTCCTGCCTCAGCCTCCCCAATTACAGGTGAGGTGTCACCAAGTTTGTTTTGGGCTTTTTGATGTTCATGGAATGGGTGGGCTGTCCCTTTGGCAGCTGAGTTTGCAGGAGACTACCTACCTTGGAGGGGATCCATGGCGATCGTATTTTGGGGAGGCTCTGCTTGAGTCAGGTAAGGAAAGTTCAGATAAGATTTTTTCCTGCATCTTCTGTGCTCAGATGTTTTCCTTCGCTTTACCAGCTCTGCAGGCCAGGGTGAGTCCCCACACCATCAGGAGGCTGGACCAGCTTCCTTATATCCCATGTCTGCCCCCTGCCCACTGTATTCTCTAAGAGAACAAAAGCTACCAGTGTCCTGAGACTCAGGCCCTGACTAGGGGAGGGAAAACATTTTCCCCTATCCTTTGAGATAGCTGGGGCCCCTATTAAAAAAACAAACAACAACAACAAAAAAAAAAATATTTTCAAAAAAGTAAAACATACACAATTTGTTTAATAAAATTTTATGTAACAGCTAGGCGCAGTGGTGCAAGCCTGTAATTCCATCACTTTGGGAGGCTGAGACAGGAGAACGGTGAGTTCAAAGCCAGCCTCAGCAATGGCGAGGCGCTAAGCAACTCTATGAGACCCTGTCTCTACATAAAACACAAAATAGGGCTGGGGATGTGGCTCAGTGGTCGAGTGCCCCTGAGTTCAATCTCCAGTACAAAAAAAAAAAAAATTTTATGTGACAAGGGAAACTTCATAAGGAGATGAGGACTCCCTCAAAGCAGGTAGACCTGAGCATTTTTCTGACAGGTTTGATGGAGAGTAGGCAGTCACTGAGAAAGACAATAGGGCAGAGAGGATCTGATGAAATAGTAATAACCTCAGGAAACTTGGCCAGATCCATTGGTTGAGATTCTTCTGTTTCCCTCCATCTGTGAAGATAAAGGTGTTCTTTCCCTCTGAGTATAAAGAGGACGATTCTCACAGGAAGATCTGATGACCTGCTTCAGGGGAAGGTCAAAAAATTCTTCCTAGGTTTTATGACCTGCTGTTTCCAGCTTAAAACAGCCAATATGCCAAGTTGCTACATCCTGAGGTAACAAGTCCTGGAACCCCATCATCAGGAACTCAGGCCATGTCCCTTCTGCCACATTTTGCTGTTCATGTGAAGTCCTAAGGGAGGGTGGGATTAAAAGGTCAAAGAAATAGACTCCACCTCTGAGGGGAGGAGCAGAATGGAATTTATGGCCCTATTTAATCCTCCACAGAAGTTCAGCTAGATATCAGGTAGGTGAATTTGCCCTTTATCTTACTGACCTGGAGCCCTAAATGAGCCACCGCATTCCTTACTCCCTGAAGAAGATCTGCATAAGCTTCCATGTTAGTTCCAGCTGCCAGTTCCTCTTGTTTCTCCACCTTTTTTTTTTTTTTTAAGTTACTAGAATTAAATCTAGTGGCATTCTATCACTGAGCCACATATTCAGCCCTTTTTCTTTTTTTTCTGGGAGGGTACTGGGGATTGAACTCAGGGCACTCGACCACTGAGCCACATCCCCAGCCCTATTTTGTGTTTTATGTAGAGACAGGGTCTCACTGAGTTGCTTAGTGCCTCGCCATTGCTGAGGCTGGCTTTGAACTCGCGATTCTCCTGCCTCAGCCTCCCGAGCTTCTGAGAAGCCCCTTTCATGTTTTATTTTGAGACAGGGTCTCAATACATTGCTGAGGCTGGATCTTGAGCTTGAAATCCTCCTGCCTCAACCTCTGGTATTATAGGCATGTGCCACTGCACCCAGCTATGTTTCTCTCTCTTTCTCTCTCTCTCTCCTCTCTCTAGATCAGCTGAAGGCAAGTTCTATGACCTTGATCATGTCACTTTTGCTCTCTGGCCCTCCCTCCCAACTCGGGGACCCATTCTATCCCTCACCTCAGGCCGTCACTTCTCTTCAGCAGGGGCACAAGAAGCCCTCTCAGAGCCGGGTGTGGTGGTACATACCTGTAATCCCAGCACTCAGGGAGGCTGAAGCAGGAGAATCGCGAGTTCAAAGCCAACCTCAGCAAAGGCAAGGTGCTAAGCAACTCAGTGAGACCCTGTCTCTACATAAAACACAAAATAGGGCTGGGGATGTGGCTCAGTGGTCGAGTGCCCCTGAGTTCAATCCCCGGTACCCTCCACCCCAATAAAAAGAAGGCTTGGGGAAACAGGACAGTTCTGGTGAAACTTGAGTGGTAAAGTGGAAGTGGAAGGGCTGGAAATGGCTGCAAACAGTCACCTTTAACTTCCAGGCCTTGGAGGGGCCCTGAGCTGCCCCAGGTATTGACTGCTAGCAATTGGGGCTGTTTGTCCTGCCTGCTGAGAGCATATAATAATCCATAATTGCCCATGATGACTTCCCCCTGGGACTCAGCCCAGGCAGGAGCCCAGGCATTTGAAAATAATAATGGCTTTTCTTTCCTTTTTAGCCTCAGTGTGTTTGCTCCCTGCCTGAGTGAAAGGCCTTATTAACACAAGTGCATTTGATAATTAGGTCATTTCTCAGGTTCGTTAAATACTTCCAGTCAATATAGATAAGAGTCCTGCTTCTGGCCAAGACAAAAAGAATCAGAGTGCCCAATTCTCCTCAAAAGGTGTCTCTGGGGCTGGGGTTGTGGCTCAGTGGTACAGCGCTTGCCTAGCACGTGTGAGGCACTGGGTTCAATCCTCAGCACCACATAAATGTAAATAAATAAAGGTATTGTGTCCATCTACAGTTAAATAAAATATTTTTTTAAAAAAGGTATCTGGTGTCCAAAGAGGACAGGATGCTTGGTTCTTATAATCCTGGGTTGAGCAGAGGACCGGAGAAGCGAGAGGCCCCTAGTGGGGACAAAGGGAAGAGACAATTCCAGTGTGTGGCCACTCACAAGCAGAGCCTGAGCTTCTCATCTATGATATGAGACAGGATCAGAGGTCAATTTTTGTAAGGAAAAATTGTGGGTTTTTGAAACCAAATGGGATTCCAGCCTGGACAGTTCATCCATCTCCCTGTGCCTGATTTGTCTTTGACTAGACCATATTCAAGCTCTGTAGAGAAAAAAGTTAACTTGTTTAAAAAAATTAATAGTACAGAAATTAACTCCTTTCTAAAGAAATGCAAATGTGTCCATTCCCCAGCATAAGGCAATAGATTCTCTCCCCATGGGAACTAACCAGACTTACCAGTTATTCCCATTTTGCATCCATTTGTAAATTCATTTGATGTTCCTTATCTGAAAATAAACTTGTGTTTTCTTTGGAATTGGTTTTTTCATTTCAAATGAAAAAACTCATTAACAAATGAGTTAAACTCTTTGCATTTTATATCTGTATTCAGGTGGTGATTATTAATCCTTTAACATTCTACAGAAACGGATAAGTAGGCCCAGAGAAGAAATGAACTCTTTCCTGAGATCACACAGCTTAGCTGTTCTGAAGCCATGACCTGAATTCTTTTAGCTGCTCTGTGTATAATAAATCGTCCCTGATGTACCTCACAGGATAGTCTGGAGGACCAGAAAGTAGAAAAGAAAACAAAACTGATGTAAAAATAATGATGCCAGGCAGAGGGCAGAGCTATCTGCCTGGGTTGTGACAGTCATGCGGTCCTGGGCTCCAGGAACTGCTTACCTTACAGGGCTTTGGGAAGGAGGTTTGTGGTAGTGGTAATTTAAAAATATATTTCTTTGATATTCCTTCATTCAAGAGTTGGAACCCCGAGAGGTAGAAACTAATTCCCCTCCCTTGCATGTGGGTTGGATTTAGTGACTCATTTCTAACAAACAGAACGTAATGGAAGCGATGTTGTGTGTGTGAGTGTGAGAGGTAGAGAGAGGAAAAGAGGCTCTAGATCATAAAGTGGCACTGTAGGGCTGGGGGTGTAGCTCACGGCAGAGCACTTACCCAGCACGTGTGAGGCTCTGAGTTTGATTCCCAGCACCACAAACAAAACAAAATGCCAGCATTGTGCCTTCCATCTTGGTTACCCTCTCTTGGATTTCTCCCTGTGGGAGAAGCCAATAGTCCTGCCTAAGAATACTCAGCGCTGGGAAGAGACCCCTGTGAGGAACTGGGGCTTTCAGCCACACCTCACATGGAGTAAATTCCACGCTATGACCAGGAGGTGGCGGTAGCACACGATGCGCTTTCTTTCCGCCCTGTCCTGATTGGATTGCCTGCTGGGGAAGACTGCTGGCTGGCAAGAGGCCTTCCCCAGGCAACGACTGAGGCTGTCACCTGGAACAGAAGGGCTGGGGAACTCCTCTGGGGGAGGGTGATTGGAGAGGATTGTTGGGTGTTTAGACGATGTCCCTCCTCAGCGTAGAGTGCAGTCTCTGGGTCAGAGAGGAAGGGCAGCCATGGTTCCGGGTCATTTAGAGCTCCCGAGTTTACTGTGTCTATGGCCAGCAGATGTGGGGTGTAAGTAAGTGTGTGGAGTATGCACATCTGGCAGGTTCTAAGTGACTAACAATACGTTTGGACTGCCTTTCAAACAATTGGGTCTGTCAGGATTTGAGTTTGGCACCGCTGGGTTTTGAGTCAATGAAGAAATAACCCAGTGTCAGGACAATGCCGATGTGTGTTTGGCTCATATGTGTAACACCACGTCAGTCTCAGAGTCTTTAGTTTCAGTCAAGCCTTGGGATGACCAGAGCCCTGAAAGACAGCTTAACTGAATCCTCATGAGAGACTCTGGGCCAGAAACCCCCAGCAGCTTAGCTCCCAGGTTCCCAATATCAGACACCATGTGAGAAAAATCTTTACTTTCTAAGCTATTAAGCTTTGGGTGTTTCTTATGCAGCAATAGATAACTAATACACGTGCCTCGAGAAATGAGTTGGTGCAGCTGTGTAGAGCCTGACTCTGTGCTCATGTCCACCGTGTCTCACTACAGAGTTCTTTCTCTGTCATCTTCTTCCCTGCCCAAAGCCAGGAGGGTCTCAGCGAAGATTGATCTCTGTTCTAACTGAATTTGGCCTTGGCTGTGATTCCTAGTATTTGATTCTGATTAGGTGCTAGGCAAAGCCATTTCCCATCCTTTTTTCCCAGAATGGAATCAAAGGAGTTTCTCCCAGCAAGTGCAGCCTCCTACTTGCCCAGGCTCATAAGACTGTGTCACAGCTGGTGACCAGATCCTCTCACAGCAAGACCCACCACCCTCTCCCAGAAGGAGACACACTGCCAAGTGGATTCTGCTTCCAAAGTTACCTGTTCTCCATCCATCTCTCAGTTCTTGGCTGGCTAGGAAGCCAGTGAAGACTGTGAGGCCCCAGGAGCCCCATGCAGCAGCCAGAGAAAGAGAGGTATCCTGGGTGCTGTCCTCCTGACAGTGGCTCCCACTGACCCCTGTGTGCGCACCTGCAGCCTCCATCTCTAGGGCTATAGAAGTTGGGGATTTCTTGTTTCTCTCAGGGATGCTCTACCACTGAGCTATATCCTTAGCCCTTTCAATTGTTTTTTTGGGGGGTACCAAGCGTTGAACTCGGGGCACTCGACCACTGAGCCACATCCCTAGCCCTATTTTGTATTTTATTTAGAGACAGGGTCTCACTGAGTTGCTTAACACCTCGCTTTTGCTGAGGCTGGCTTTGAACTCGCAATCCTCCTGCCTCAGCCTCCAGTGCCACTGAGATTACAAGCGAGCGCCACCACGCCTAGCCCTTTTAATTTTTTTATTTTGACACAGGGTCTCTCTAAATTGCTAAGGCTGGCTTCAAACTTGTGATCTTCCAAGCCAGCCTCACGAGCCACTGGGATTACAGGTGCATGTTAGCAAAAAATCAGAAGTTGGGGTTTTTTACTCTGAAACTCCACTTGGCCCATCAGAAAGCTGGGACACACAGGTAATGGTATAGCTATGACTGGACCTCAGGACCTGACTTTAAACCCAGAGCTCAGACAGCTGGGCGGTCCCTCACCCACCTCCCCGACTCCAGATCTGGTGTGGAAATACCTTTACCCCAGGGCTAAAGGAGGGCTCTTTCCTGCTGGAGCATTTTCCATGGCCTCTCTTCGGTCTGGTAAACTCTGACCTGCCTTCAGACTTCAGTGCAAAGGCTACTTTTTCTGACCCTCCCCTGACCTCTTAGAGCATTCAGGCCAGCCTGTCCAACAATACTACCACCCAACCCCCAGCCTGCATCCTATGCTGGTCCCTTGGAGCATTCCCCAGGGGTATGAATATTTGCTTAGGTTTATCCAGGAATAAAGAACTGTATCTGTGTTACAACAATCCCTGATTGTTACACTCTAAAGTCTAAGAACCACTAGGTTAATTCCTGAACACATAGGCAGCCTCTCCTGCTGCCTCGCTTAGTTCAGCCGCAGCTGCCAGAAGGAAGTCCATAGGGTCGGGATCAGGCCATAGGCACCTTAGAAAAGAACTAGAAAAATATAGTATGAGTCCACCTGTCATCAGGCTGCTTACAGGGGCAGTGTCCATGCCACTGGGTGACTGTCCTACTGTACACTGATGGCTCCATCCTCCAGGATGTAGGGCAGAACTCTGTGGGACAAATGTGTGTCCCCAAGACTGCTGAGGCTGCTGGCAGCCAGGGCCCTGCTCACTTCCTCACTCTGGACCTGGTCTGTCCTGAGGGCAGTGACAGCGACTGCAGCCTCCTGCACTCCTCACAGCCTGGCACAGGCCTGGCACCTGCACAGAGCCTTGCTCTGAGGCTGCCTGGTAGAAGCTGAGCAGCATGAGAAAAGCCTCCAGCAGCCAGAGCTGCCCGGGCTCCAAGAGGGCTGTGCCAGGGAAGGACGAACGCTTCTAGTACTCAAGCCCAGGCCCTGTAGCTGAGTCAGCCGCTAACCTGGGACTGTTGTGTTGGGAGGGAGGCTGGCCCAGATGCCTTCTGTAAATCGTCGATTGTTTATTATGAATCTCTTTCTACAGCTTTTTAACTTCTGGGTAAGTAAAGTCACCATGGAGGAATCTTAGGTGATAGGTAAGGAAGGAGGGTTTGGGCAGAGGGTCCAGGTCAAGGTTTCTGAAATCACTGCTCGGGAGCCCTCCCTATTCCTCTAATTGAGGTCCTCTCAGCTGATCAGACCCTGAGCAAAGTCCTGGTGAGGACAGTTATGATCTTCCATTCCTTCATCTCTGCCCTCCTCTGATTAAGGCTGGAGTGGCCCCGCAGAGAGGGTATAGAAGGGAGGGGAATCCTGAGTCAGAAGATCGTGCTTTTATTATCAAGAAAGTTCCAAGAAATGTCAGCTCATTCCTACCATGCTGAGACTTTAATTAAATTTTAAACTCTTATTTCCTTTTTTGAATTTCCATGTATGCAAAGAAAAAATTACAACAAATTTAGTTATAGGCCTAATTGACTTTCCTTCATGATTCATGAATTGGGCAACACCTCATAGTTCTCTTTTTTTGGTACTGGGAATTGAACCCAGGGTCGCTTTACCAGTGAGCTACATTCCCAGTCCTTTTTATTTTGGGAAAGGGTCTAGCTAAATTGCTAAGGGCCTCACTAAGTTGCTGAAGCTGGCCTTAAACTTGCCTCAGCCTCCCAAGTCACTGGGATTACAGATGTGCACCACTGTGCCCATGCCCAGCTGGGTAACACCTCATTCTATAAAACAGAATAAATGTTCCAATAAGCTGAGCAGAGGAGGCTGACCTTATAGACAAAAAAGGCTGAAGGAAGCAAAACCAGAGAATAGAAAGCAGATTGATTGTTTCAAAGTTACTCGCAAACTCATAATATATCAGTGTTGGCACATGCAAGTACCTGAGGCCCTGGGTTCAAACCCCAGCACCAGAAAAATGAGGAGAGGACTTTCTTATCATGCCAGCTAAAATTGGTCTGTTTGGGGACTTAACTATTATCTCTCCTTCTCGCTCACTAATCCTGATTTTGTGGCAAGTCAGATAAACGATGTCATTTTGTTTTGGTAGTGTGGAACCTCTGCACGAGTGACTCCGTTTTGGCTTGGTCTTCTGGGCCCACTGCAGAATTTCAGTCCAAACCAATGACCTCCTATAAATTTTATTTAACACATGAAAAGTACTTCATGCTCCCTGTCTGTGGGTTAACAGTTAATTAAAGCCCTGTTATGATGATGGAGAACTATGATTTCCTTGGGAGGTTGTTTTATTCATTTTCTTTTACTTCCTAAAAGAAGCAGCCTCCGAGTGGAGAGGGAGACAAAAAAGGAAATTACTTCAGCAGTCATCTGCTAAATACAGCAGGATTCCTTGTCAGGGTTTCGATGATATCCCTACAACAAGGTAAACAAGGCCTGTTACCCTCATCTTTCCGAAGGAGGCCAGTTGGAACCGGGCCCTTGACAGCACAGGAGCAGCTCCTGGAGGAGGGGATGCCCAGGTGCAGGACGGGTGGGGAAATGGGGGCTGGTTTGAGGTTGGTTTGAGGTTGCAGGGTTGCTGTTGGCCACACGAGGGCGCGCCACACTGCCGCATCTGGGCTTGGAGGGTAGCCGAATGAAGACTTGAGAGGGCCTTCTGAGGAGGGAGGGTGGGAAGGGACTGTCCTTTGTACCCAAGGACTGGCCCCTCTCTCCAGGCTTCTTGAAGAATGTCAGTGTGATGTCCCTCTGAGCACTGCAAACAGCTGGCTTTCAGGTGCTGAGGAATTCATGCAGGTTGGGGCCATCTTTGTAGGGGAAGGGAGGATGTTTGCTGCCTATTGAGGTGTGTTTCCTGTTGATTCAAGCGTGTTTCCTGTTGTGTTGGAGAGACTGTATACACAGCAGAGAGGTGTCAGGGTGGCGGTGTGAGTTCCCCCAGTGATACAGTGTGGGAGGTGGCAGCGGGAATGTTCCTGGTTCCAGAGGGCTGGGGCTGGTGCTAACAAGGAGGGGAATCAGAAGCAAGATCCAGCCCTCCTAGTCTGTGGCAGGGATGAGCCTCCATGTTTAGTCAAGCTGGGCACATCCCCTTGCCCCAGCCCAGCAGGACTACATATTGGTGGCTTCCCCACCAGCCTGTGTCCTCCAAGCCCTCTAGTAGTGCCCCTTACCCGGCAGAGACGACAGTTTACAGCAGTGCCAAGCCCTGGGGCCTGTCCAGTTCTGCCATTCAAGGACCTGGTGTCACCAAGATTTGCCCAGCGGTACAGCTGAGATCTTGTGACCCAAGGAATAGCACTGGTCTTAGTTTAGACAAGAACATTTTTTCCCCCTGAAAGCTGCATGGGGCAGTTGGCAAAGAACCCAGATTGAGGGTGGGAGGGGCGGCTGCCGTGGGCCTGGAGGCTTCTGCCCACTCCCATGTAGTCACCAGACAGCTCCTTCACATGAGTAAGCTCTGCAGGCTGTACCCTGGCCTGGTGTCTCAGCCGGGGATTTGAGGGCATTAGAGTTGGTAGAAATTAAACCCAGGTGGGGGCCTCAGGTCAGTAGTCTGAGGCTCTGGACAGCGTCCCAGAGCAGAGGGAAGAGGAAGTCCTGAGGCTTCTTAGAGCCAGATTGGAAGGGGAAGTCTTCAGATTCTGAAACATGGCACAAGAACAGGACTCTGCTATGCCCAGAAGACCCCCAACTGGGAATGGAAAGACTCCCTGGGGTCCTGGTTGGTTCCTCTCTTCCTGTGCAGATTCCTCAGCACATATTCCCCTTTGCACCCTGGCCTTGGCTCTCTCCACCCTATCCTTCCCAAGAGCTTCAATAACTGGGCCCATGTGATAAGTGTGAGAGGAAAACGTCATTCTAGAACCTGACCCTTCCAGGGAGTAGCAGGACTTATAGTAAGCAGGGGATCCCAGGAGTAAGGCTCCAAGCCCATAGGTTATGGAGAAGAAAGCATTGGTATCATGTCTGGGTTGTTCAAGATTTCAGTTTAGTGGACTAGAAAAGTAGCTCAGTGGGCTGGGATTGTAGCTCAGCGGTAGAGCGCTTGCCTCGCATGCGTGAGGCCCTGGGTTCGATCCTCAGCACCACGTACAAAGCAATAAAATAAAGACATTGTGTCCATCTACAACTAAAAAAAATATTTAAAAAAAAAAAAAAGAAAAGTAGCTCAGTGGGAGAGCACTTGCCCAGCAAATGCAAGGCCCTGGGTTCAATCCCAAGCACAAAAACAAACAAAACTTCAGTTCAGTCACCTGGTGGTCATGTGACCTTGATGAGGAATAAACACCAAGCATGGTGGTACTTGCCTGTTATTCCAGCAACTTGGGAGGCTGAGTCAAGAGGATCTCAAAGCCAGCCTCAGCAAAAGTGAGGCACTAGGCAACTCAGTGAGACTCTGTCTCTAAATAAAATACAAAAAATAGCTGGGGATGTGGCTCAGTGGTTGAGTGCCCCTGAGTTCAATCCCCAGTACCAAAAAAATAAATTTAAAAAAAAACCAAAAACCAGAAAGGACTGGGAATATGGTTTATTGGTCAAACGCCCCTGGGTTCAATCCCTCATACAAACAAAAACAAAAACAAAAAAAACGGCCTAACTCATCATCTGCAAAATAGAAACAATATAACAATATCTTGCATAAGTTTGGAGATTTAGAAATAAGGATAGTAAATGATCAATAGTAATGCTATTACTATTTTCCAAAAACCCAGACTCCCTAGGATGGCTCTGGGACTCTCACCTTTCTAAAAAGCAGGCCTCTCTTCTAGGATCCAAGATCTAATTACAGACCAGTCTTGTAATTTGTCTGCACTAGTGTGATACTAAGAAGTTGATGCTGAGGTGGGTGTGGTATCATAAATGTGTGGTCTCTGCTGCTTTGGAGGCTGAGGTAAGATGATCACTTGAGCCCAGAAGTTGGGCAACATAGCTAGATTCTCTTTGAAAAACAAATATATTTTTTAAGAACCTTAATTTGACTGGAGGTGTAGCTCAATGGTAGAGCACATGCTTAGCATGCATGAGAACCTGAGTTCAATCCCTAGCCCCCAAAATAAAAAATAAAGAAGTTTTATGTCACCCAGCGGTTAAGTGTTCAGGAGACATCTGAGAAAACGTTTTGATTTGAAGGAGTGAGTTTATTGGCCAGCAGTCTGTGAATCCTGTGGGAGAAGGGCCTGGAGGGTCCCTCCTTTCCTCCTGGGTCTCACAGCAGAAGGAACACAGAACTTCTGGACTTTCTGAGTAGGAAGGAGCCCAAGTAGCTGCCTGTTCCAGTAGGATTTGGGGTTGAGAGCCTTTGTCCAAGGCCCTAGTGACAACCCTCCTGCTTTGCCTACCATGGGGGTGAGAAGCAGGGCTGGAGAGTCGGTGTTCCTCCAGCCCTGGGGCAGGGGAGAGGGCCTAAATACAAGCCAAAGTTCCTTAGCTTTTTCCTTCTTCTCTGACCACCCCAACCACCCATCTCTGTCACCCAGTAAAACCCCCCAGGAGAGCCTGGAAGAAGCCTCCTAAATTCCAGGCACATAATGGGTGCTTACTAATTGTTGGTGGAATTGAATCATACGCAGGCCAGAAAGTGAATGGGAGGGAAGGGGCTTCCTGTGAAGTCAGTCCAGGACAGGGAGCCTGTGGGTGGGCACCATCCCAGGATCAACTTCCAGGAGTAGATGGGGGCCCCACCCTACGGGGTGCGCCTGCTGCTGAAACCTGGCAGCCACCCCAGGTTCCTCCCAGCCCCCACCCCACTCCCACTGCTCACTGCCTCCTCCTGACTCCTTGGACTCAGCTCTGCGGGGGAGGGGTGTGTGGGGGAGGCACCCCATCCTTCTCTAGGATGCCATTATTTCCGGCCCAGATGGCCGAGTTCTAAATGAAATCTTTCACGCAGGCCTGCCCTCTTCCAACCTGTTGCACAAACTATATCAAAGTGATATTGCTGAAAGCAGAACAGCAACCACCCGATCCTTTCCCTGATTAAATGCCTTCAATGGCTTCCCACTGCCCATAGGCTAAAGCTCAAATGCTCATGAGTGACACTTCATGCCCCATGAGGTCTCCCTATCCTGCTTTCCTCTCCAGCTCCATTCCTCACGCACTCCCCTCACCCACCACGCTGTGCGCCAGTAAGAAAAAGTCCGCTCCTGCAAATGACAGATGTTCTCCATCTTCCAGGGTTTGTATGTGTATATGTCCCTTGGGTGGATGTGAACATTGTTACACACTCCTTGCTTCTTTCTGCTTAACCTGACTAAGGTCTACTTCTCCTTCAAGCCTCATGAGTTCCCTTCTTCTGGGAAGACTTCCTGGCCTCACCATCTCTCCCAGCCAAGCTTTGACAGGGCATCCCTTCAGCTCTTAGGCCCTGATGATCCCAGGCTTTTGTGACAGTTTTCTTTTACATAGAACAATTTACTTTGTGCTCCCTCTTTAGTCTATACTAAAGGGTAGGGATCTGTCGTGTTGGCTGTGGAATCTCCCGGGGCCAGCACAGCGCTGGCACACAGCGAGCACGTAACAATGACAGTGTATGAACCATAGCCCACACTTACTCAGCACCTGCTGTTGGTGCCAGGAACTGTTCAGGGCGCCCTCCGGGCATAACATGGGCAACCCTTGCTGGCTGAGGAGCACCCAGAATCCACCCCCACCTATTTCCTGTCCTTCAGAGGCAGAAAGCTAAACACTGCCTTTCCCAGATCCAGTCCTTCCAGAGGGACTGTGCAGATGGACCGTCACCATTTATGCCCTCACATGAGACTGGGAAGGTGAAGGGAGGCAGGGCCACCTTCCTGCCTGGGCTGGTTCCCCTGGCAAGCAGGGCATGCAGTTGCACATTTTTTCCCGCAGCAGCATCTGGTGTCCAGTACCACCCCAGGAGCCAGGGTACAGTTGGCAGAGGCAGTGAGGCCCCGTGTGCTCCGTGGCCCAGAGCTGTTGGTGCAGCCTGGAACTCAGCAGCCAGCAGCAGCTTCAGGTGCCCACCTCCTTTCCTGCTCAGACCCAGCAGCAGGCCCTCTAGAGACTCAGCCCTGCCTTCCCTGTCTCTCCACGGCCACACAGCCATCCCATATGCACCTAATTCTGTGTTAAATCACTTTCTATTCAAAACACCTCTGGTGGCTGCTTTGTCGTGTGTGGAACTCTGCCACACAACTATGATTATCTTCATTTTGCCGATGAGGAAACTGAAGCACAGAGGCACATGGCCATGGCCAGTGAGTGGCAGAGCCAGGCTTTGGATCCAGGTCTTTCTGAGTTAGGTGCCCATTCTAGTTACTGCCTCTGGGAGTATGTGACACTAGTGCCAGGGGAGAGAGGTGACTCAGAGAGCTGGGGCACAGTGGCTGGGCTACCTTTTGTCACAAGAGCCTGTCCCTTCTTGAGCAGTACACCAGAGCAGCGTCCTAGGGAAGATCCAGGTGCTGAGTTATTCCAGATGGACTGAGAAGGGTAGGGAGGTTGCCTGGGAGAACCAGGCTGACTGGGCAGGACATCAAGTTCATGGAAGAAACATTCCTTTTGTTGTTCATCTCATTTTTGTTGCTTAATCACAGTGAGACCATCTGGTATACCACTGATAGCGGCAAACATGCACTTAAGACCTTGGGAGAATACAGCATGCCTCGGAGACTACTATGACAACTATGGGGAGAATAATACCAATAGTTTGGAGTGTGTTTCTCCGCCAGGGTCCCCATGAGCCAAACCAAATAAAATAAACAAAACAGGTCAATGGCAAGAATAAACTACATAAACCCAGTTTCTGGGCCCAGAGGGAAGTAGAGAAAACTTTTAGATATTGGTCTGAAAGCATTTTCAAGCAATGGCAATCTGATGGATTTTCCTGGTTTGAAATTTGCAAGAGTCCCAGTGAAATTTCTGAGTAGTCCACATATCAACAAGCTTGAAGGCTGTCTATGTATAACCATTCTGGTGATTTCTCTCGAGTCTTTATCAAGATTTTTGTCTTTAGCTTGCAGGGACCCTTTTACTTCGGACTGCTTTTTCCACCCAAGGAAAAATAAATTGCCAAGGGGCAATTTATTGATTGCATAGTTTATTCTAGTTAGTTCCTTGAAGCTGCCTGGTCATGCCATGACGCATGCCTATAATCCCAGTGACTCAGGAGGCTGAGGTAGAAGGATCAAGTTTGAGGCCAATTTTAGCAAATTTAGCAAGACTCTGTCTCAAATAAATAAATAAATAGGTCTGGGGATATAGCTCAGTGGTAAAGCATCCCTGAGTTCAATTTCCAGTACTAAAAAAAAAAAGCTGTCTGGTCTTGTCTCAAAGCTTTGGTACATAACCAAACTAGCATTTCCAGTTGTTTCCTGTTACAAAAAACCAGATTTTGGTTGAGTTTATGCAAATAACTCTATTGTCATACAAATAAGAATACTCCAAGTGGGCTGGGATTGTGGTGCAGTGGTTAGAGTGGTTGCCTAGCACATGTGAGGCAATGGGTTTGATCCTCAGCACCACATACAAATATAAATAAAGTTATTATGTCCATCTACAGCTAAAAATATATTTTTAAAAAATACTCCCTAAGAGTTTCCCATTTCTAAAGTTATCAAGTAGGGAACCAAAAAATGTTTCAATTTTTGTTCACAAAAGTAATACTTTACCAAATTCCCCAGATAGATTGTAAAAAGAAAAAGTTTCCTTAAATCTGAAAAATACAAAACCAACTCAAAAAACCCTATAGAATCAACAGTGTTTGTTTTTTTGTTGTTGTTGATTTTGGTACTGGGGATTAAAATGAAGGGCACTTTACCGCTGAGCCACATCCCCAGCCCGTTTTATATTTTAAGACAGGGTCTCACTATATTGCTGAGGCTGACCTTGAACGTGTAATCCTCCGGCCTCAGCCTCCTGACTAGCTGGTATTACAGGCAAGTACCATCACATCAAGCAAAAACTAGCATTGTTTTAAACAAAAAGTCAAAAAAATATGCCTATCAGTTCATTCAATCCATGTTATTCATTCTTTATTTTTTGCAGGGGCAGAGGGGTTACTGGGGATTGAACTCAGGGGCACTCAACCACATCCCCAGCCCTATTTTGTATTTTATTTAGAGACAGGGTCTCACTGAGTTGCTCAGTGCCTCACTTTTTGCTAAGGCTGGCTTTGAACTCTCTATCATCCTGCCTCAGCCTCCCAAGTGGCTGGGATTATAGGCATGGGTCACTGAGCCCAGCCATGTTATTAATTCTTGTTCTGCTTGATATTAAGTTAGCAGTTTCATGAACTCTTCACTTTCATTAAAGTTCTGGAAATTCTTACCTGGTTTAATGATATAGTCTTAAGAAATCTATACTTGTTAAGATTTTCCATGAATTTCCTTAAATGATGCTAAACATAATCCTCAAAGTTACATTTGTTGTGGATATTAGAGAAGATGGAACACTTTAGTAGTATAGTTGCTTAAGGGTGTGATGATGTATGAGCATCTAAACCCAGCAAATTGGGAAGCTGAGGCAGGAGGATCACAAGTTCAAGGTCAAAAAAATATGCCCATCAGTTGCCCTCAGCAATTTACAAGGCCCTAAGCAACTCAGCAAGACCCTGTGGCAAAATAAAAAGGGCTGGAGATGTGGCTCAGTGGTTAAGCAGCCCTGGGTTCAATCCCCCATAACAAAACAAAGGAACCACCCAATTAAACAGGATCACAGATCATTATGATCATTATGAAACAATACCAAAATGAAGAAAGATTTCAAAGGCAAACATGGAAAAGTTACATAGTTTTTAAAAAAGAAGTTAGCTCTTTTAATATTGAGAAGACTAAGTTCTTAAATAATCAAATGACCTCATATGATATAAGACATTCTGTTCTTGATAAAACACAGAATCCAGGATGGGGTTGTTGCTCAGTGGTATAGCGCTTGCCCAGCATGTATGAGGCCCTGGTTTTGGTCTCCAGCACTTGCGGGGGAAGGGACACAAACACTACAACAAAATCCCACAGAATTTCTTAGGCAGATAATTTAAAAGATGAAGAAACCTTTTCACAGCCTTTTATCAATGCTGTAAGGAAACCATTTCTTTAAGAGGAAGACCAAATTCTAGTTTTAATATTAAGAATAAATTTAGGGGCTGGGATTGTAGCTCAGCGGTAGAGCGCTTGCCTTGCATGCGTGAGGCCCTGGGTTCGATCCTCGGCACCACATACAAAGCAATAAAATAAAGACATTGTGTCCATCTATAACTAAAAAATATTAAAAAAAAAAAAAAAAATTTAAAGCCGGACGCGGTGGCGCAAGCCTGTAATCCCAGCACTTAGGGAGGCTGAGACAGGAGAATCATGAGTTCAAAGCCAGCCTCAGCAA
>PVHX01020288.1:0-32354 GCA_004024805.1 Geosciurus inauris
AGCCTCAGCAATTTAGCAAGATTCTGTCTCAAAGCCAGGCGCGGTGGCACAGGCCTGTAATCCCAGCACTTAGGGAGGCTGAGACAGGAGAATCGCGAGTTCAAAGCCAGCCTCAGCAATGGCGAGGTGCTAAGCAACTCAGTGAGACCCTGTCTCTACATAAAACACAAAATAGGGCTGGGGATGTGGCTCAGTGGTCGAGTGCTCCTGAGTTCAAACCCCAGTACCAAAAAAAAAGATTCTGTCTCAAAATAAAAAATTTAAAAAATGAAGATGTGGCTCACTGGTTAAGCACCCGTGGGTTCAATCCCCAGTACCAGAAAGAGAGAAAGGAAAGAAGAAAGGAAGAAAGGAAGAAAGAAAGAAAGAAAGAAAGAAAGAAAGAAAGAAAGAAAGAAAGAAAGAAAGAAAGAAAGAAAGAAAGAAAGAAAGAAAGAAAGAAAGAAAAGAGGGAGGGAGGGACGGAGGGAGGGAGGAAGGGAGGGAGGGAGGGAGGAAGGAAGGAAGGAAGGAAAGGAAGGAAGGAAGGAAAGGAAGGAAGGAAGGAAGGAAAGGAAGGAAAGGAAGGAAGGAAGGAAGGAAGGAAGGAAAGAAGGAAGGAAGGAAGCTGCAGAGGACAGAGGGGCAACTGCCATGCTCAGGAGCTGAACACAAGGAGCTTATTCCCCCAGGACCCAAAGCCTCCTGCTGGGCTCCACCAGCTGGCACTGTGGCATTGAGGCACAGGTTTCCAGCAGGGAACTCTGGGGGCCCATTCAAACCTCAGCACCCAGTGAACCAGGAGCCCAGGGCAGCCATGTTTCTAACAAGCCCCACCCAGGGGCTGGGGGTGCTTCCTCGGGTTTGGAAACGCCATTCTAGTACATTCTCCCTCCAGTGAAACCAGGCAGAGGGCATTCTGCTCCTGCCTGAGTTTCCTAAGAAGAACCTCCAGCGCACCCAGGGTGCACACCAGGGTGCACAGAACAGCTCTTGACATTTGCATTCCATTCAAAAGGCATTTGGTGGCTTAGGTACAAAGCTGTGTGCCTGGCACAAGAGAGAGGTTTTTAAAAAGTGCTTTGAATCTTTTTTTTTTCTTTTCTTTTTTTGAGGGCGGAGCTGGGGCTGGAACCCAGGGCCTTGCGTGTACCAGGCAGGTGTTCTGCCGCTGAACTACACCCTCATTCCTTTTATAATTTAAGTTTGAGGTACAGTCTCCCTAAGTTGTCCTGGCTGGCCTTGAACTTGCCGTCATCTTGCCTCAGCCTCCTGAATCGTTGGGATTACAGGTGTGTGCCACCAAAAATAAATAAGTAATAAAAAATGGGAGAGGATAAAAGCAAATGTGGGGTGGGGAGAGAGCAGAGCTGAGTGCCTTAACCAGAACTTTCTCTTTTGCAACAGACAGGAACTTGATTCAACAGGCTTAAAGAAACAATGGAATTTATTGACTCACATCAGGTTAATATCCAGGGGTAGATTTTTAGGTTCAGTTATGGCTGGATCCAGGTGCTGAAGAGAGCAATATCGTGAGGCTCTTACCTCCATCCATATCTCCGCTCAGTTTTCCTTCGACTGGCGCTGCAGTAATACACCTCTCTGCACAGTGGCACAGATGGCTTCAGAGCTATTGTATATTCCATTAGTTTAGCAAACTCAGGAAAAGTCCAGAGTTAACTCTGAGTGCACCAGCTTGGGCTACACACTCATGCCTGAAGATGTCACTGACAGCTAGATGAATGAAAATTCTGATTGGCTGGATCTGGGGATCATGAGTCAAGCCCTGGAGCCAGAGACCTGAGTCTGGATCAACAGTGGGGGAGAGTGGGGTTGAATTACCAGAGGAGGAAGAAAGGAATGCAGGAAAAGCAGAAAGAAACACATGCCTACTCCACCAAAGAAGACAGGACCAGGTTGTGAGTAGGGAAGAGGGCATTTCAGGAGGAAGGAGTTCCTGGATCCAGCCATACCTGAAACCAGCCAACCACCCTGGTAGATCATCAATTGTTCCACAACAAATCACCACACAATTAGTGGCTTAAAACCACACACATTTATTATCTCACAGTTTCTGTGGGTCCAGAAAGTTCTGTTCACACAGCTGAGCGAGGAGCTCTGCTCCAGGGCCGCAGGAGGCTGTAATCCACCTGCTCAACTGGGGAAGGATCCATCTCCGCGCTCGCGGGGTTCCCTCCTGCAGTCAAACTGGGAGTCTCTGGTTCCTGCTGATGCTCAGCCAGAGGCCTCCCGCACTGCCCTGTCCCGTGGGCCTCCCACCCGCTGCCACTTCCCCAGCACCAGCCCGGGCTGCTCCTGAGAAGAGCGTTACAGTCACAGTCGTATGCAGTGTGGCCTCCGAGGGGTGACACACCGTCACCTTGGCTGCTCTCTGAGGGCTAGGAGCATATGGTGACAGGGCTTTGCCCTCAAGAAGCCCCTAGAACAGTAACTCGCCACTGGGCAGGACCATCGTCTATGGTATGTGGTCTGTGAAGCCCTTTCACATACCCTGTCCCATGATCCCGCTGTGTGATGCTGCAAAGACCCCGGCGTGAGGCCACTGGGGCCCTTCCTGGTGCTGCCTCCCGAGGACCACTCTGCCTGGCGCAGGGCACTGTCTGGGGCTCCTTCTCCTGTCTGGCTCAGGGCTTGGGAGGTGCCTGCAGTGGCCCTCCTGGAGCGGAGTGTCCTCCTTGGAGCACTTGCTTGGGGCCCTGGGAGCTGAAGGACCTAACATGTGTCCACTGCCTCTACCACAGGCCTGATAAGAAAGTGACCACAGTCCTTTCTGGATCACTTTCTTGGTCAAAAGAGGAACATGGTCTTGGGTGAAAGGGGAAGATATGGAGAGAAGTGCCCGAGGGACTGGTCGCTGTGGAGGATGGGGACTGTCATCTGGGTCGTGCTGCTGCCACTGTCTTGGTTCAGGAGGCTCCCCTCCAGCTGGGCTCATAGATGCCCCCACCAAGGCCCCCCATGTGGCACAGCTGCATTAACCCGCTGCTCCTGGGGCCACCGCTGGCATCTGCTTTGCATTTGGGGATTGCGACTGAGGTCCAAGGGAAGCCACCTGGAGAGGAGGATTTGAACAAGTTGGTTTGGATTGGGAACCTGGGCAACCTAGGGAAAGGAGTGGGCAGGTGGGAGAGGCAGGGAGACCCCTGCTGCCCAGTAAAAGCTCACTCCTGCTGGGCATCCCCGGCAGCCAGCTGAGGACACTGGCCCAGGGAGCCGCTGAGCTACCTTGGCCCCATCAGACGCGCCTGAGAGCTGCTCCCAGAGAGCCCTGATCAGCGCAGGAAGCTCTGAGCTCAGCCAGAGCCCCCAGTGAAGGATCATGGGTGCTGGCAGCAAGGTAACTGCGTCGCCACTGGGGTACTAAAGTGCCTGCTCCAAGATCTCCCTCCCTCCCTCCCTCCCTCCCTTTCTCCCTCCCTTCCTTTCTCCCTCCCTTCCTTCCTTCCTTCTGCTGGAGATGGGAATTTTCCACCCATGCTAGGCGAGCGCTCTACCACCAAGCTACACTCCAGCTCTTTTCTGAACAAAGGGCTTCACAGTTAAGCAGACACACTTGGAAAGCTGAGACATGAGCCAAAACCCCCATTTCACGGATGGGCTGATAGAATCCCAGAGAAGACAAGGGGTTTGCCTCAGGCTTACCAGCAAGTCAGGAAAGGAATCAGGACTGGAATCCAGAAACGAGCTCTCCAGTCTTTCAGTCTAACAGTGAGAAAAAAAAAAAAAAAAGCCAATTTTTGATTTTGATATAATTATAGATACAGGAAATTACAAAGTACAAAGTACAGGGAGATCCAGAGCACCCTTCACCCAGCCTCCCCCGCCGCTACCATCTTGCATAACCACAGCAAGGTAGCAAAGCCAGGAAGCTGACTCTGTGCACCTCAGAGAGCCTATTTAGATTTTTCCCAATCAAATGTGTATTTGTCTCTCGGAGTACGTGCATGTGTGTGACCCCAAGCAATATTATCACCTGTGCAGCTTCAGATAACCCCCTTCACAACCACGGTCCCAACTGTGTCTTCATGGCAAGGGGCCTCTCCACAGCCACCTTCTAACCCCTATTCCCAGTCCCTGGCCACCTCACTTTGCTCTCCATCTCCAGAATGATTTTATTCCATGAGTGTCATGTTGATGGAATTATGCAGCGAGCATCCTCTTAGGAGTCATTGCTTCATCCAGCTTAGTTTTCTTGCAGCTCATCACATGGCATATGCCCGTAGTCCATTTCTTTTCATTGCTGAGTAGTATTCCATGGTATGGATACACCTCTGTTTGTTCAACCATTCATCCATTGGAGGCCATTTGGCCAGTTTGGGACTATTACAAATAAAGCTGCAATGGGCATTCATATTCAAGCTTTCACACTGTGGGAGACAACATATCGACCCCCAAAGATGTTCCAGTCTTAATCCCTGAAAGCTGTGAATATGTTATCTTATGCAGCAAAAGGGACTTTGCAGATATGATTGAATGAAGGATCTGAGCCATAGAAGTTTTAGCTGAGCACATGGCTGCCCAAATAAAGACTATGTTTCCCAGACTCCCTTGCAGCTACCCTTGGCTCTGGGGTTACATCGAGTCTAATAAACACGAGTAAAAATAATGCATGTAGAGGCTGGGTTGTGACTCAATGGTGGAGCGCTTGCCTAGCATGTGTGAGGCCCTGGGTTCAATCCTTAGAACCACAGAAAAATCAATAAATAAAATAAAGGTATTGCATCCATCTACAACTAAATATAAAAAAATGATGGTACAATTTCTTTTAAAAATATTTTTAGTTATAGATGGATGCAATACCTTTATTTTTATTTTTTTATGTGGTGCTGAGGATCAAACCCAGTGCCTCACACACACAAGGCAAGCGCTCCATCACTGAGCTACAACCCCAGCCCTGATGAGTGTGATTTCTGAGTGGTGGTCTGGATCAGCTAACTGTTGCTACCTGACGAATTTCCCCCGAACTAGCAGCTTAGAACAACAGTGGACATTCATTAACTTGATGCCAACTGTTGATTAGAGGCCTCAGCTCCCTGCCACGTGGGTCTCTCCACAGGACTGCTTGAGCATCCTCATGACATGGAGGATGGCTTCTCACAGACTAAGTCATCCTAGACAGGGCAGTGGGATGTCGTCAATGACCTGACTTCAGAAGTCACACTGTTCTTTTCCAAAATATCCTATTTGTTACCCAAGTCATCCCTATTCAGCATGGGAAGGGACTACACAAGGCATGAAGGCCAAGAACCAAGGATCACTGGGGACGGTCTTGAGGCTGGCTGTGACATGCCCTTGATAGGGATGCAGTGTGCCAGGCCCTTCTCTCTGTCTAGAGTGACAAGCACATTGCCATCCTGTGGCTTGAGAATATATGAATCAGGCAATCCTCCAGGAATGGCTGAACAACAAAAGAGAAGGAGCCCAGGTACCCATCACTGTGGCAACCCTGCCAGCCTGGAGCAGCTGCCCTGCTGTTCCCTGAGGAAGGAGCACATCTCTGCAGAGTGACGCGGTGACACTCCCATGGAGTTGCAGCAGCCTGTCCTTAAGAGAGCCCCTGCTAGTCAGTGAGCACTGTCCACACCACCCTAGCCTCTCAACCCCTGGGTCAGTGTGAGCTTGGCTAGGAAGAAGGCAAATCCTTGGGTGTGGTTTTCTTGGGATCCAACCAGGGACTCACTCATCCCTCAGCTTCTGTTCCTGACCCTCCCGTTCCTCACACTGGCCCCACTACTCCAGAAAACAGGACCAGTGACCACACTTAGCTCCATCCTTCACCTCCCGGAGGGCCCGTCCCTTCCCCTGCCCAGTGGCTGTGCTGTTAAGAGGGTCTTCCTTTGACTTTAACACTTCTTAAAACCGCAGGAGTTTAAACTGGCCTGGGAGTGAGAGCTCTCTGACCATTAGCAGCACCTGTAAGAAAATGTTTTGTCCTGATACTGTCCTGGTCATTTGCCCAGACGAGCTTGACTTGTTGCATCCAACCCGCACTCTCCCCAAGAAGTGCAGCCCAGACGACTCTGCAGAAGCAGCAAAGTTTATTGAGGAAATAGGCACACAGGCCAATCGATTGGGGTCAGCTCTCCTTTCCTTCAGAGAGTGACCCCAAAGTGAGGGTTTCAGAGGTTATTATAGGGTGGGCAAGTTACATGACTCAGGAAAACATGATTTGGCAGATATTTAATCTATAGTTATTTACAGTTCAACCATGATGGCACCTCCTCTGCCCCTTTTCAATTCTTGGAACTTTAGGTAACTGGCCAGGGGGTCTGGCAGCCAGTGGTTTGGCCCCCTCACCCATGAGAAGCAAGCATAGCAAAGCATTAATCACAGAAGCACAAAGAGCAGGTTAGCAGATACGTGCAGGCCTGAGCCAGAGTGACTCCATCTTTTTTTTTTTTTTTTATAATTTTTTAGTTGTTGATGGATCTTTATTTTATTCATTTATTATTTATATGTGGTGCTGAGGATCGAACCCAGTGCCTCACGCATGCTAGGCCAGCGCTCTACCACTGAGCTATAGCTCCAGCCCCAGAGTGACTCCATCTTGAGTTTGGATTTTACACGCTGTCTAGAAAGTTCCCACCAATTTATCTGCTCATCTGAACCTGAAAACAACCCGAGGGCCCCATTTTCCAGATAAGAAAAGTAAGGCTGAAACAGAGCTGTGGATAGGGACAGAGTACTCATGGAGTGTACGGCCCCTGCCTGCTGGGGGTTGGTGTACTCACAAGAATTTGTCGACTGAATGCAGGAGATGATGTGTGTTAACCAAGTCACAAGAGGGTCCTACAGGAGCCAAAGACCACAAGAATGACAGCCTTTCTCACCTGGGAAATGCTGCAGTCTACCCCTACCAGGCTCCTGGCCCTCTTCAGTACCAAGCCTGAATCTTAAACACATCTTTCTTTTCTATCTTTTTTTTTTCTTTTTTTCGTTTTTTCTTTTTGGTACTGATTGAACCCAGGGGTACTTAACCACTAAGCCACATGTCCAGCCTCTTGTATTTCTTTTATTTTGAGACAAGTTCTCGGTAAGTTGTTTAGGGACTCACTAAATTGTAAGGTTGACCTCAATCTTGCGATCCTCCTGCCTCAGCCTCCCAAGCTGCTGGGATTACAGGTATGTGCCACTGCGCGCCCAGCTAGAGACAACTTTCAAAGCCAGTGTGTACTGAGAGCTTACCACGTGCTGGGTAACATCCTAAGCATTTTCCATAGATGAGTTCAGATCTTATGAGGGAGGCACTATTAGAGTCCCTACTTCACAGATGAGGAAACGGACACTTTGAACAGAAAAGCATCTTCCAGGCTGGTTCTGTTGAAGCCCCACTGGGAGACTTTTGTTTACAATAGCTCCAAGGCATGTGGCTTGTTCCTTATCCCCAGTTCTAAAAAAATAATAATATACACAAGGAAGGTCTGTTGAGTCCAACCACCCGGCAGCAGCTGCCATGTTCTCCTTTGACAGTCAAGTCCTTCTGGGGGCTCTGCCTGGGGGCTCCTGCTGGGCTTCCTTATCTCCACCGAGTCTGGGCTTCTGGATGAACACAGACGCCAGTCTCTGCAACCAAAGTGTTCTGTGGTCTGTGGGAAAGGCCACCTCTTCATGTTCCCTCCATCTGCTCCTGGGAGGCTCTCTGGACTTCCCTCTTGGCCAGTGGCTTCCGAGAGTCTAGCTGAACCACTCTTGCTGTGTTTGTTTACTTGTGGTGGAGTCTCCCTCCGCCAGGAGTCAAGCCTGAGCTCAGGAGGGCTGCTCAGGAGAGCAACCCAGAGAGCAGCCTGGCCATCCACTGGGAGGTGGAATAGAAGTTTGAAATGAGGCCCCTACTGTGTGGAGCAGGACCCGGAGCCCTGGGTCTTCTGTGCAGGCTACTGTCCTCACAGACTTACGAACTGGCAGGGAAGCCAGGCATGAAGCTCACAGCAATGGAAACAGTGAGATACAGCTTCACACTCATCACAGATTAGGGGTACAATACTCTCTTGGGGTGTGGTGATGCATGCCTGTAATCCTAGAGACCCAGGAGGCTGAGGCAGGAGGACCACAAGTTGGAGGCCAGCCTCAGCAGTTTAGAGAGACCCTGTTTCAAGATAAAAAATGAAAAGGGCTGGGGATGTAACTTATTGGTAGAGCGCCCCTGAGTCCAATCCTCAATACCAAGGAAGGAAGGAAAGAAAGAAGGAAGGAGTCCTGCAAAAACTACCAAAGACCATTTGCTAAACCCCCAAAATTATATCTACTCAACTCCATGTGCCTACAAGTCCTTATAAGCTTAATAAAAACAACTATTTAGTACTTAGCAACAAATTACTAAGGCTTGTGGAGACAGCCAAGGGTGACCCAGGCCGCTGCACTCTGAGTTCATTAACCTCAAAGCTCCCTTCTGGCCTGGGCCCAGGGGCCTCAAAGCAGCCTTGCATATTTGGACTCTTTTACCTTCCGGTAAATTCTTTTCCAGAAATGCTCTTGTTCCCATGGGAAGAGGCCATATTGGGTGCCCCCAGCACACAGGTTTGTCCAAACCAGAGTGATCATATATATTCAGAAGGGACCCCACCACACTGAGAACAGGGGCCTAGCCGATCCCCATTTCCTATTTTTCTACTTAGTGTGCACCTGCTGAGGGGCACTGGGGCACCAAGAGGCTCATGACGAAAGCCTGTCTGAGGAGCTCACACACGCACACATGCGCATCTCAACCCACTTAAATCCATTTAAATGCAGAGATGTGTACCAATGGCTAGTTGATGATAGTGTCCCTAGAAAAGAAGTCATCCGGCAGCCTACTAGATTCCTAATTGATCTATCTAAGTGGAAGGATCCTAAGTCAAATGAAGAGTCACCGGGCAGGGTGGCACATACATGTAATCCCAGCAGCTCAGCAGGCTGAGGCAGGAGAATGGCAAGTTCAAAGCCAGCCTCAGCAACGGCGAGGCACTAAGCAACTCAGTGAGACCCTGTCTCTACATAAAACACAAAATAGGGCTGGGGATGTGGCTCAGTGGTCGAGTGCCCCTGAGTTCAATCCCTGGTACCAAAAACAAATAAACAAACAAACCCCAAACCAAAACGAACAAAAAAGAACAGAGTCCAACTTGAACCCTCCAAATAGAGGCACAGCCCCTCAATCAGTTCTGAGACTCGGTGACTTTACAGAACAGACAGCTGGAGGGACGGGGCTTCCCTTCGAGCAGGGAGCTCCCTGCCTTGCAACAAGTTATACTGGAAAAATCCTTCTCGCAGGCTTCCCCAAGGGGACCTCTAGACTTCTGGCTCCCAAGTGTCACTAATTCCTGGAGACCCCGAATGTCTCTGCGGTTCACATGGCAGAGCAGGGACTCCTGGAGGTTAGGTGACTCATTTAGGTCAGGTCTGCCTCACACTTGGCCAAGTGTGGTTGTGTCCCCAGTTCCAGAATGCGTAACTGGAATAGATATAACCCATGACAGGCAGAATCTGTGAAGCAGATACTGTGGTTACTCATCTTACAGAGAAGGTGACAAGACTAGGAGACAAGTGACTCTATCCAAGGTCACACAGCTGGGAAGTTGGGATTCAAAATTTCTAGCTTGGCTCCAAAGCCTGCATCCCTGGGTGCCACACTACAGCTCAAGAGCTTGCGGCTCAGGACAGGGGACAGGCAGAGGCAGGGGTCCCTGCAGTGAACTGAGGTGAGGGAGGTGGGGCAGAGAGGCACCCAAGAGCTCCAGCGCAGGTGCTGCCTCCGGAGTGCAGAGATGAGCTGGAGCTAGCGAGGCTGAGGTGGGTGGGAGGCCGAGGTGATCCAGAGGTGGAGGAGCAGGGGCGGGAAGAGCCAGTGGGCGCGGCCACGTGGGTGTCTGGACATCTGAGGTCCTGGGGCCTCGCAGGGCTCCTCTGGCGCCTGGCATGGGGACGGGTCCCTCAGGCGGAGTCCAGGTCCTGCCTCCTGCGCCCTGGAGGTTTGTGGCATCCCCAGATGTGTGGTTTCTGTACACGGTCCTTGCGGTCAGCATGTCACAAGTCACTTTCATCTCAGAGTAAACACTTCTTTGGTTTTATTTTTGCTCCTCTTTATTTATGGCTCTGAGCATCCCCTTGACCCCAGACTGAGACCCCAAAGGAGGGCAAAGGCTCTTCCACAAGCATTGGAGGCCCCGTGGCCTTTTGTTAAGGGCTTTCTTCCTGGTCCCGTGGAAGGAAGCCACTGTCCCTGGAGACAGCATTCTCTGGTCCTTCACAAACACGCAGTGGCCTGGGAAGGGAGCCGACCTCCTGCTCCAGCCTCAGTATGGCTTCCTGGAAGAAGAGAGCGGTGGAGATGCGTGGGAGCCCTGGTGGCCTTCCTCTTGATCCCAGCTTCTCAGCAATTTAGCAAGACCCTATCTCAAAACAGAAACTAAAAAGGGCTGGGGAAATAGCTCAGTGGTAGAGTGCCAGGAGAGAGAGAGGAGTTTACCCCGTTCACAGACCAGGGAGCTGGCACAGAGAGGTAAACGGCTCCAAGTTGCAGAGCAGCGCTTGGGCAGCCTGCGCGAAGAACCCTGTCCAGGTGGCTCTTGTCCCTTTCTCTCCCCATCCTGTGGCTTGAAGAGTGAATCACTCAGGACTTCTCAGTTGGTGAATCTTGGAGGAGACAAAGAAGAAAGAATCATGTCTTCCATCTCCTGTCCAGTCCTGCAGCAAAGCAACAAGTGTGAAAGTAACGGCAGCCGACTGTCCGGAGGCCTTCTCTGATTTCAGGCACTGCTCTGAGCACTGTATCCCTTTAAAGTTGTTTTAAGCCTCACCTCAACTGGGTGCGGTGGCTCGTGCCTGTAATGCCAGAGACTCAGAAGGCTGAGGCAGGAGGATCGAAAGTTCAGGGTCAGCCTCAGCAACTTAGCAAGACCCTGTCTCACTATAAAAAAGGCTGGGGATGTAGCTCAGTGGCAGAGTGCCCCTGGGTTCAATTCCCAGTACCACAAAATAAGTAAATAAACAGAAATTTATAAATAAACCATACCATGATTCTATCAAGGTAGTTGCGTTACTGTCCCCATTTTATAAGTGAGGAAATGAGGCACCGAAAGGAAAAGCAACTTGACCAAGAGCACTCAGCCCATGAGTGGCAGAGTTGGGATTTGAGATTGTCTCCAAAGCCCATTCTTCTTTAAAAAAAAAAAAATTAATGAATTGTGGTAAAACATACATAATGTAAGATTTACAATTTTAACCATCTTTTGGTTTTTGGTGGTTCTGGTACTTGGGATTGAACCCAGTGGCACTCTACCACTGAGCTATTTCCCCAGCCCTTTTTAGTTTCTGTTTTGAGATAGGGTCTTGCTAAATTGCTGAGGCTGGCCTCCAAATTGCAATCCTCCTGTTCCAGCCTCCAAAGCCAGTGGAATTATAGGTGTGTGCTTCCATGCCCAGCTCTTCTTTAACCATCTTTGAATCTTTTTCTCCCCTGCAGTACTGGGGATGGAACCCCAGAGCCTCTTGTGTTTGCTAGGCAAGACTCCGTCTCTGAGCTGCCTCCCCACTCCTCCCTTAACTAACTGTCCAGCTGTTCTGAGGCATTAGTACATGCAGGTTTTGTGAAAACATCAGCACCATCTATCTTCAGAAAACTTTTCATCTTAACAAAATTGAAATTCACTGAGCATTGTGGTGCATGCCTATGATCCCAATGATTCAGGAAACTGAGGAAAGGAGGATCACAAGTTCAAGGCCAGCCTGGGCAACCTAGCGAGACCCTATCTCAAAATAAAAAATAAAAAGAGCTGAAGACGTAGCTCAATGGTGGGGCTACCATGGGTTCCATCCTCAGTGCCAAAGAAAGAAAGAAAAAAAAAAACTGAAACTCACTATCCATTAAACAATATATCCCCATTTCCCTCTGACCAACCCCGGCAATCCCCAGGTTGCTTTCCATCTGTGTGACTGACTATTCTAGGTGCCTAGGTGTGGAACCACACAGTGGCCATCTCTTTCTAGATGGCTTATTTCACTTAGCAAAATGTCCTCAAATTTCACTCTTGTTGTTGCAGGTGTTAGAATTCCCTCCCTTTTTAAAGTCAAATAATATATCTGTCGTATGAATAGAGCCCATTTGCTTCACGTGCAGGGGGCACCTGGGTTGATTCCACCCTCTGCTAAGTGTAAATAATGCTGCTATAAACATGGGGCTACCAGTATCTCTTGAGATGCTACTTTCAGCATCTTGGGGTGTACATTCAGGGGTTCAGAGACCACTGCTAATGCCGCTCCCTGCTCTCAGCAGCGTTCTCGGGGAGCTCGGTAGGCTGTTCAGGAAGGTCTCCCTGGAGTAACTCGGCAGGGCATAGTGGGACAGCTGGTGTGAGCATCAGAGGATCTTCCCCGACACAGAGCCTGGCTTCTAGTCAGCCACAGTGGCCAGGGCAGGCAGAGGCTGCAGCTTCCATTGCCTTGACGGGCCGCCAGGAGCATGAGGGGCAAACTTGGAGCCAGACGAGGCCAAGGGGTCAAGCTCCCTGAGCCCAAGTCTGGCCTAAGTCCTGCCTGGCCCTTAGCTTTGTACCCTATTTGCTCAACTGTAAGGTACAGTTGTCATGGTCATCATCTACCCAGGGTCTTGGGTGGGACACACAAGCAAGCCATGCCCAGGGCTTACCCCTGTGCCAGCCATGTTGGCTGTATCTGGGTGCAGCAGAGCAGAGCGGAGCAGGGTGCTGGCTGGGAGGCAGAGGACCTAGGCTAGGTCTCAGCTCTGCCGCTTCTGGGTGCCCTCAGGCAAGGGAGGTCCTTTTTCTGGACCTGGGGTTCCTCCTTGGTCCGAGCGATTTTCTTCCCCTGATGACCTCCTAGGGAGGAGACCCCAGGGATCCCAAATGCCCAAGATGCTGCTCTAGATCATTGTCATGGGCATCCCTTGCTGCCTGTGTCCCTGGACTGAGAGGGACAGGTCAGCATCTCACACTTCCTCACAGTCCCTCAATAGACACTCACAATGACTAGTGGTCCCTCTGGACCCTCTGTCCCCAGCTGTTTCCCACCGAAAAAGCAGAAGCCCAAAGCCTAGGATCAAAAGGGAATTTATTGGCTCATGTATAGAAAAGTCTAAGGCCAGAGGCCTTCGAGGCCAGCTGGAGAAATCTGGAAGAGGATCAGCCTGCCGGCCAGGCTGGTGGATAGCCATGTTAGGCACTGGGGGACAGGAGCATCTATTGCTCCTTAGTGAGGTGTTCTTCCTTATCGGGGTGGCCGAGCAAGCCCAACGGGGAGCAGTGACTCACTCTGAGTCCCTAAATACTTCTGATGCCCAGGGAAATCCATCCTGAGGACTTCTAAATTGAGGTCATTTCCTTCCATAGAACATGACTTCAGAGTGAAGTGACTTGGAGAATGTTTATTTTACTGGATGGCTATTCCATTCAGAGGTGACCTTTGTTGGGGTATGGAATATTTCCCAGGTGATCTGAGAAAAAAAAAAAAAAACATGACTCTAGATTTCCATGGTAAATTCCAGCATGCTCAGACAGCAGGCGACACTCGGCACGTGGGCTTCCTCCTGCAGGCAAGCCCTCAACTGTGAGATGGAGAATCAACTTTAAATTTTATTATGTGTTATTGATTATATTTTACATAATTTATGGTTAATTTTAAATTTATTGTGTGTGTGTGTGTGTGTGTATAGATTTTTTTTTCTTTTTTCTTTTTTTTGGTACCAGGGATTGAACTCAGGGGCACTCGACCACTGAGCCACATCCCCAGCCCTATTTTTATTTTTTATTTAGAGACAGGGTCTCCCTGAGTTGCTTAGCACCTCGCTTTTGCTGAGGCTGGCTTTGAACTCACAATCCTTCTGCCTCAGCCTCCCAAGCTGCTGAGATTACAGGGGTGCACTACAGTGCCTGGCGAAATTTAAGTATTATGCTTATAAAAAATACTACAGGCCCATAATAAAAATTTGAAACATAAAAAAGGATGGAGAGGGAGATGTGTCTCTCCTCACCATGCCTAGCACCTTAGTGCCTCCTCCGAGAGTTCCCTCTTTGGTACAAGAATATATAACATGATATATATGTTATATATTTTGCTAGAGATCTCCATGTCAGGGGCTGGCCAGCTTTTACCAGAGAGGCCAGAGAGTTAATATTTTAGGCCTTTGGTGGCCATGTCTCTTGGACTGCTCATCTCTGCCTTTGTAGCTTCAAAGAAAATGCATAAGCCAGGCATGGGGGTGCACACCTGTAATTCAGCAGCTTTCTGCTAAGGCAGGAAGATCGCAAGTTCAACGCCAGCCTCAGCAATTTACTGAGGCAACTCAAGGAAATCCTGTCTCTAAAATAATACACAAAAGAAGCTGGGCGCAGTGGCGCACACCTGAAATCCCAGCACTTTGGGAGGCTGACATGGGAGAATTGCCATCATCAATGGCGAGGTGCTAAGCAACTCAGTGAGACCCTGTCTCTAAATAAAACACAGAATAGGGCTGGGGATGTGGCTCAGTGGTCAAGTACCTGAGTTCAATCCCTGGCACGTGTATACACACACACACACACAAAAGAGCTGGGAATGTGGCTCAGTGATTAAGTATCCCTGGGTTCAATCCTTAGTACCCGCCCCCAAAATCGCAAAATTGCCCATTCATGTCCCTAACCCATTTTAAAAATTGAATTTTTAAGGGGCCAGGAGTGTAGCTTGGGGATAGAGAACTTGCCTAGAATGTGGAAGGCCCTGGGTCCAATCTGCAACACCTCAAAAAAAATTGTTTTATTGATTCAGCAAACCTCTTTATTTACTTACTTGGTACTGGGGACTGAACCCAGGCGTACTAACCACTGAGCTACATCCCCAGTCCTTTTCATTTTTTACTTTGAGATAGGGTTTCCCTAAGTTGGTGAAATCTTGCTAAAGCTGCTGAGGCTGGCCTCAAACTTGTGGTCCTCTTGTCTCAGCCTTCTGAGTCACTGTGACCATCTTGCTCAGCCTCCCAAGTTGCTGGGATTATAGACATGTGCCACTCTTTATATAATAATTTACTGATACCAACTTTTTGTTCAATTTCTAGTATACACCCCCACCCCTTGCAGCTTCCAGATGCCTTTAGTAAGCCTGAAAAAAGTGATCCTGAAGTTTATTTTCGAGAAAGGGAAAATTCTGAAAGAGAGGATTAATGATTGTTAGGCATAGTGCCTGCTGTCCAAGCTACTCAGGAGGCTGGGGTAAAAGGGTCACAAGTTCAAGGCCACCCTAGGCAATTTAGGGATACCTAGTCTCAAAATAAAAATAAGTTGGGTGTGGTGCTGCATGCCTGTAATCCCAATGACTTGGGAGGCTGAGGCAGGAGGATCAAGAATTCAAAGGCAGCCTCAGCAACTTAGTGAGGACCTAAGCAACTCAGTGAGACCCTGTCTTTAAATAAAACATGAAATAGGGCTGGGGCTGGGGCTCGGTGATCAAGTGCCCCCGAGTTCAATCCCTGGTACAAAAAAATAAATAAATAAATAAAATTAAACAAATAAAAATCTTTTAAAATAAATAAAATTTTAAAAGCTGGGGGTATAGCTTGGTGGTAGAGCAGCCCTGGGTTCAATCACCAGTACCACAAAAAAGAAAAAAGAAAAAAAAAGTTCATGAGGATGAAAATTTATCCTCAGATATTAAAAATTAATGAGTTATTGTGAAGTTATAATCTTTAAAATATTTTTTTCTTCCCAAGAAAATTGCTAACCTCTTGGACAAACTATCTGATACATAGTAGCTGTTCCACAAATATTGGTAGTTAATGAACACTGGGTGAAGGCTTTTCCTTCATTATTTAATCTTCTGTGAATTGAAGTAGAATCTTAGGAATTCCAAGGAAACAAGAATCTAGGCAATTAAATAAAATTTTTCTAGTAATTATACTTCATTAAAAAGTCCATAGTGGGGGCTGGGGCTGGGGCTCAGTGGTAGAACACTTGCCTAGCATGTGCGAGGCACTGGGTTCAATTCTTAGCACCACATACAAATAAAATAAAGGTTCATCAACAACTAATAAAAATATTTTTTAAAAAAGTCCATAGTGGGGGCTGGGGTTATGGCGCAGTGGTAGCGTGCTCGCCTAGCACACGGAAGGCACTGGGTTCGAGCCTCAGCACCACATTAAAAAAATAAAATAAAGATATTCTGTCCACCTACAACTAAAAAAAATAAATAAATAAATAGTGGGGTTGGGATTGTGGCTCAGTGGTAGAGCACTTGCCTGGCATGTATGAGGCACTGGGTTCTATCCTCAGCACAACATAAAAATAAATAAATAAAATAAGAGCCCATCCACAACTGAAGAAAAAAATATTTTTTAAAAAAGTCTGTTGTGTCAGATGTACTGGCACATGCCTGTATTCCCACAACTCAGGAGGCTAAGGCAGGAGATCACAAGTTCAAGGCCAGCCTCAGCAGCTTAGGGAGACCCTGCTTCAAGATAAAAAATAAAAAGAGGGCTGGGATTGTAGCTCAGCGGTAAAGCGCTTGCCTTGCGTGCGTGGAGCCCTGGGTTCGATCCTCAGCACCACATACAAAGCAATAAAAAAATAAAGACATTGTGTCCATCTACAACTAAAAAAATATTAAAAAAAAAAAAAAAGAGAGAGAGCTGGGGGTGTAGCTCAGTGGTAGAATGCTCCTGGGTTTAATCTCCAGTAGCATAAATAAATAAATAGTCTGTTGCCCACTGAACAAAGCGGGGACCCTGTAAAAGTGGTACATTATAGCTGGGCACACGCCTATAATCCCAGCACTTTGGGAGGCTGAGACAGGAGAATCGCAAGTTCAAAGCCAGCCTCAGCAATGGCGAGGCACTAAGCAACTCAGTGACACCCTGTCTCTACATAAAACACAAAATAGGGCTGGGGATGTGGCTCAGTGGTCGAGTGCCCCTGAGTTCAATACTCGGTACCAAAAAAAAAAAAAAAAAAGGTGGTACATTACAGGAGAGGAACCTGACCCCTCAGCAGGTGAAATAACTCATCCAAGGTCACACAACAAATAAAAAAAGGCAGAGCCAAGGCCAATGTCATGCTTTTTCCACTGTGCTGGCTGCATCACCATGTCACTAACTAATATTGGTGTGATATTTTTCTGTTTATAAACATGTGTCACAAGTCATCTAAAACTCATGACAATCCAGTTAGGCATGGTTATATCTAGAAGATAGATGATGAAACTAGGTTCCATCAAGCCCCTTAGTTTTAGCCATAGCCACCACCCATGGTTAGGCCCTAAGCCAGGCTGCCTTATAAACCTTACCTCATTGAATTCCAACGACAGCCCGTGTAATTCTTTCTTTAGAACTGAAGAAAGATTCATAGGACTCAAAGGGTACAATGATTTGCACAAGGTCATACCAAGAGCAACTGGGAAACCCAGCACTCAGTTCCAAAGAGATAGTTGGTTGGTTGTTTTTTGGGGTGCTGGGGATTGAACACCAGGGCCTTGTCCGGGCCAGGCAAGTATTCTACCACCAAGTGACTTTCTAGCTATATTCTTCTTCCTCTTCCTCCTCGTCAGGGGTCATTAACCACTGAGCTACAAGCTACATCTCCAGACCTACCTACCTACCTACTTTCCTTCCTTCCTTTCTTTTTTTTTAAATTTTGAGACAGGGTCTTGCTAAGTTGCTGAGGCTGGTGGCATAGAACATGCAATCTTCCTGCCTCAGCCTTTAGAATCACTGGGATCACGGGTGTGCACCGCTCCCCTGTTTGACTAGGCTGTGGATGTTGACCCTCATATTAGAACTAGAAAAGCAGTGTTATTCTTCCCATTTTCCAGGTGAAGAAGCAGGATTTATTTGGCAGGTCACATAGATAACACGTGGTAGAGGAGGGACTTGAACCCACCTCTCAGGGGCTTTCCCCACACTCAATAGCCATACGTTGGCCCTTCTGATGAAGCCGCGTCCTGCTCTCACGCCAGCCAGACCATGTCTGTAGGTGGTGATTTCTCCACGTTCACCAAAGACTGTGTGAGCACCTGGCACCTGGCAGGAATATTGCGGAGGGAGGGAGAGTGCCAATCACGGGGTCCAGCGAAATGGCCTCTAGCAATCCTTGAAGCTTCAGTCACCATGATTCCAGAGCCATCAGCCTAGGCAGTTTATGGCCGTCCCGGTTTTTCTAGCTCCTGTGCTTCCAAAGTTCTTTTTCCAGGGTAGAAGGGCTGCAGATGTCCACACGCTCACTAGCAAGGGGACCAGGCGGACCTGCTCCGCCTCCGCAACCATTGGCTGTCGGAGGGGGCGGAGTCGGGATAATTTGCATACACGTGCTCTATTGGCTCCTGGGGCGGACGTGGGCGGGGTCAATCAAATCTACCTGTCAGCAGGTGGGGCGCGCAGGACTTCCGGGCAGAAAAGGTTCGAGGACTACCTGGCAGTAGCGAGTAGGACTTCCTGTTGGTGGGGCTGAGGCCTGAGCCGCCCACACCCACCCTCAGCCGCTCCGCCAGGGCCGCCGCACTGTAAATGTGAACCTGCTGGAGCAAGACACGGAACAGTCACGTTGGTTACTTCTAGGGCTGGGCGAATTCCCCTGGGAGGGCTGGGCGAAGGGAGATTTTCACTGTAAAATCTTTTATGCCCCAATTGAGAACTATGGGCGCCTGTTAAAACAAGTGGGGCGACAGGCGGTGGCCGTGGGCGAGCTCCAAAGGAAATAGATGTCCGCCGACGTGATGTAGGGGATTTTGTTTTGTTTTTGTGATGCTGGGGATTGAACCTAGGGCCTCCTTGCTGGGAACTCCTCCACTGAACTACCTCCCCAGCCCCAGAATTTTTTAGGACTACCAGAGATTAATAAACTACAAATTTATTTATTTATTGGCAGGGATTAAACCCAGGTGCATTCTACCACTGTGCTACATTCCCAGTCCTTTTTATTTTTTTATTTTAGAACAGTCTTGCTAAGTTGCTGAGGCTGGTCTCAAACTTGGCAATCCTTCTGCCTCGAGCTCCCCAAGTCACTGCACTGAGATCACAGGCCTGTGTCAAAGTACACCGCACTTGAACTTCTGTGAACTGTGCACAAGATGCTGTGCTCAGCTGTACACATATCTCACTCCCCCAAACAACATTTTGAGGTATCTGATGGTTTATAGAGGTTCAGTAGCTTACCAAAGGCTGTAGTCAATAGAATTCCACTAGTGTGTCCATGTGGTGACCAGCATTTTTTAAAAAATGAAATAGGCTGGGCCCAGTGGTACACGCCTGTAATCCCAGCAACTTGGGAGGCTGAGATAGGAGGATTCCAAGTTGGAGACCAGCCTCAGCAACTTAGCAAAACCCTCAAAAAATAAAAAAGGACTGAGGGTATAGCTCAATGATAAAGTACCTGCTTAGCTTGTATGAGGCCCTTGGTTCGATCCCCCGTGCTGCAAAAGAAAAACAAAACCCAACAAAAAACGGAAGAATATTTGGGGAAACTTGTTTCATGTGTGAGTGTGTTTTACTGCAAAAAAAATGTATTTCTTGAAGTTGGGGGTAAAAAACAAAAAATTCTATTTTGGACACCATTATGGATATAGCACCTGCTATAGAGTTCAGCATAAGTTCACTGGTTTGTACTGATTTTACTGTGGGAATATAATCAGTCAGGTAACTGGTTGTGGAACTTCTTGTGATCCTGGGACCCAGGACCTCCAGTGCTCATGCTGGATGGGTGCCACCAACAAGGACACTAGTTAGTAGTTCTTATTACTAGGACTTTTTTTTTTTGTACCAGGAATTGAACTCAGGGGCACTCAACCACTGAGCCACACCCCCAGCCCTTTTTATATTTTATTTAGAAACAGGTTCTCACTGAGTTGCTTATGACCTCGCTTTTGCTGAGGCTGGCTTTGAACTCGCAATCCTCCTGCCTCAGCCTCCTGAGCACCTAGGATTACAGGCACGCACCACCGTGCCTAGCCTACTATGACTTTTATTATTGCTATTAATGGAAAATCATGGACCTAGAAAATCATGCCCTGCCCTGATTCCTCCGCTCCTTGGCTGTCAGGACAGGCTCTGACCAACCATCTCCATCCGTAGATGGAAAAACAGCAATTAAATTGCTAGGAAGGTAGGCCTGGGAACCAGAGGGCCTGGGCTCAAAGCCTGGCTCTGCTACTTAATAGCTGTATGACCTTGGGCAAGTCAGGAAACTTCCCTGTTTCAAGGACCTGATTTGTAACAGAGAACCTAAGACAGCCTACTTGTAGGACTGCTGTGAGGATTAGAGGAGAGAATACAGCCATCCCCAGATATCCATGAGGGAATGGCTCCAGAGCCCCCCTCAGATAATGAAGACTTTGGATGCTTATGTCCCTTATATGGCATAGTATTTGCATACAACCTACACACATCCTCCTTTAAATCACCTTTGATTACTTATAATACCCAAGACAATGTAAATGCCATGTAACAGTTGTTATAGTATTTAGGAATAATAAGAAAAAAATCTTGGGGCTGGGGTTATGGCACAGTGGTAGCGTGCTCGCCTAGCACGCGGGAGGCACTGGGTTTGATCCTCAGCACCACATAAAAATAAAATAAAGCGATTGTGTCCACCTACAACTAAAAAATAAATTAAAAAAAAATCTGTACATGTTCAGTTCAGACACAACGTTCTACAGATTTTCCTTTTTTCCCCAGAATTTGGGATTGCAGATATTTTTAATCCTCAGTTGGATGTAGAACCAGAGGATAGGGAGAACCAACTGTATATGGAAATGTTCCCAGAAAATGCCTGGCATGTCCTTCCTGCTCTATAAACGTCAGCTGTCATTGTCTTTCCAAAGCCATGGAAGCCACCGAAGGAGAGAGCGCAGGCAGAGGAGGAACCTCAGTCCCTGGAGGCAGCTGCAACCTGAACACTGGTATCCATACATTATTGGCCCCATTCTTGTCTTATAACAGGTAAAGAAGCACTGAGGCTCAGAGAGGTCAGGTGATTAGCTGAAGATCACAGGGAAAAGTGGCAGAGTTGGGACCCTTGTCCTGCACCCTTCCTGCAGCTTGATGCCTTTGCCTCTGTTGACAAGGACAAGAAACCCTGTGCCTCTTGCCTCACTGGCTGAGGCCTCCTTGCCTTGCCCAACCGTGCTGGGTGGTTTCATCTCTGCTTCCGTTGGTTGAATGACTTCAAGGTGGAGGAGCTTCTCTTGGGCAACAGCAGTGCTTCCTCGGCCCTTTTCTCTGCTGCCCTCCCTGGAACCTGCATTACTTAGAGCCTCTGCTTATCTCCAGAATCTTGCAAGTCACTCTCCCCATTAGCCAAGGTAACAGCGTACACACAGGCTTTTTGAGTCTGTAAAGTACTTTCCCACACATTTAACCAGATAAGCTGCATCAAACAATCCTGTTAGATGCAGGAAATCCTATTCCCCTCCCCCCCCCTCCTCTCCCTCCTCCTCCTTTCTCTTCAGTACTGGGGACTGAACCCAGGGTGTTCAGTGACTGAGCTATATCTACAGCCCTTTTTAATTTTGAAGCCAAGTCACCTAGGCTGGCATTAAATTTGCAATCCTCCTTCCCCAGCCTCCCAAGTAGCTGAGATTATAGGTGTGTGCACCACATCTGGCTACATGATTGTCTTCCAACAGGCAGAGAAACACTAAGGTCCAGGGAGGTCAAGTCATCAGCTTAAGATCACACAGTGAAGAAGTAGCAGAGTTGGGACTCTGGTCCAGCCTTATTTTCTACCTAATGAGAACACATGATGACATTCATGTGTGTGGCACTTACTGTGTACCAAGCATTGTGTCAGGTTTCTTACCAATGTGATTTTATTTAGTTTTCACCCAATTAATAAGTACTAGAGCTAAGATTCAAACCAAGGATTTGGGTGCCAGATACAAGGTTCCCACCTTTATATCCCAGTTGCTTTGCCCTGGGGGTCAAGTTTCATTTCTTCTAAATTGCTCAAATCCTACAATATCACCCTGACTCCATCACCACACAGCTGACTTGGTTGCTAAGCCTGCGTTGGATGTTGGCTTCCCCATCCTGGAACGGGCTTCGCACCACCTGGCCCGACCCCAGCAGGGAATACGTTATGATCACAAAGTCCTTTGCCACACAGAACAGGCCAAATGGTAAAAATGCAACCGTGAAGGGAAGAAAGTCTGAGAGATGCTCTCTGTCACACATGCCCAGCGTGGCTTTGAGAGCTGGGCCGGGTTGTGCCCTCCGGCATGGCCTGGGGTAGGGATAGACCAGTTGGTTCTCATTTTCCAATGCCTGTTTCCATGGAACTTGAGCAAGCAAAGGCCTGTGCATTTTTATTTGTTTTTGTTCTTCTTATAATAGCTTTATTGAGATACAATTCACATACCATAAACTTCACCCTTTTAAAATGTACAATCCTGGGGCTGGGGTTGTGGCTCAGTGGTAGAGCACTTGCCTCGCATGTGTGAGGCACTGGGTTCGATTATCAGCACCACATATAAATAAATAAAGATCCATTGACAACAAAAAAAATTTTTTTTAAAATTTTAAAAAATAAAATGTACAATCCTGTGGCTTTCAGTAGATCCTCCGAGTTGCTCAACCATCCCCATCATCTAATTCTAGAACATTTTCATCACTCAAAAAAAGAAACTTTAGCTGGGCGCGGTGGCTCAAGCCTGTAATCCCAGCACTTAGGGAGGCTGAGACAGGAGAATTGCGAGTTCAAAGCCAGCCTCAGCAACAGCAAGGCGCTAAGCAACTCAGTGAGACCCTGTCTCTACATAAAACACAAAATAGGGCTGGGGATGTGGCTCAGTGGTCGAGTGCCCCCGAGTTCAATCTCCAGTACCAAAAAAAAAAAGAAAGAAAGAAAGAAAGAAACTTCACAGCTATTAGCTGTCATTTCCTGTTCCCCTCCCACAGGCCCTGGCGACCTCTGTTTGTGGCCTCTCCTGGCACGTCCTATAAGAAGACTTGCACTCCGAGACCTCCACTCTGCAGCCTCCATGGCTGACTCCTTTCAAATAGCTCACTGTTTTCAAGGTTGGTCCACATGATGGCATCTCTCACGACTCCCTTCTTGTTGTCGAGTAGTATTCCATGGTGTGGATGGCCTGTTTTGCTTGTCCACCTTTTGGCTGTGGTACGTGACGCTGCCGCCGAGCACCCACGTTGTATATGAGTGTCTGTGTGGACAGGTGCTTCCCCTCTTGAGAAGTTCAAGGTCATGCGGTGTCTGGGTTTGTTTGCTGCTGCCATCACAGAATATCACGGGTGGGGTGGTTTGTAAAGAAAATAAGTTTATTTCTCACAGTTCTGCAAACTGGAAGTTCAAGGCCAAGGTGTTGGCATCTGGTGAGGGCCTTCTCCCTGGGTCACCTGGTGGAGGAGGGCGTCCCATAGTGACAGAACAAGAGGGTGGGTGTGCCCATAAGCTAAGGAAGCCAAACTCCCTTTTAAAACAGCCCACTCTCCAGACACGCTGCCCGAGATACTGGCCTTAGTCCATGATTAATCCTGACGACCTCATCATCTCTTAAAGGTCCCACCTCCCAAAACCATGCTGGCAATTAAATTTCAACTTGAGTTTGGAGGGGACGTTCAAATGATAGCCTGTGGTGACTGTTAACTGTAGATGAAGTGCCACATTGGTCTCCAAAGTGGCTGCACTATTTCCCAACCTGCTAGTGATAGCCAGTTTCCAATAGGCCCACCACTTGGGATCTACTGAGGGGGTCACAGAACAGTGGAGCTGGGGAAGCTTGGCGTGTCCATGTCCACTGTGTCCAGGTGATCTCCCAATGGCCTGATTCCAAGGTTGACGCTTGCTCACGGGCACATACACAGCCTAGGAAGGGAGGTACAGCGAATTGAGAGGCAGCTAGATCTGGACTGGATCCCAGCTCTGTCTGTCCTGGAGGCCCTGGGTTTGTCTCTCTGAGTCTCTGGTTTTCCTTCGTTAAAAAGGAAATCAAACGCACACCACAGGGGTGTTGGGAACAAGGCACACTATCAGAGGTAGGCACCCTTACTGACACAGGGAGATCCCTTCATTCCATCGCTGAGGTCTGAGTCCCCGTGAAGTGTCTGTCATTCCTGTGACACAAAGGTGATTAGGACCTTCATGCCCTCAACTCACAGGTTTGGAAGAACAGATTCAGAAACGTGAAAAGTGCTATAAAAGAGGCTGCTCTAGGTTCTCTGGTTGCAGAGGAAGGGCGTGGCCGGAGGGTGGAGCAGAAGGAAGTGGAGATGGGGAGGGCTTGTGGGTGCAGGGCAGGTGGGAGAGGCCCCTGTTCTGCAGGGTGGATGGTGAGGCCCAGGACTCCGGGATGGGGTCCTCCCCCTGTCTACACCTCACTCATCAGGCCCAGGACCCAGAAGTGGCCTTTCTGCCCTAAGGCTGGAAGGAGACAGGCCTTTGACTTACAATCCAGATGAGATAAAGGCTGCCACCTCCCTCCCTGAGCACACACCCACGCCTCTGTGTATCCAAGACAGGTGGCCATAGGGCATTGGACCGTCACCAAAAGTGGGTTAAGGAGGAGAGACGTGGAACACACTGGACTGGAAGGGAGGCAGATGGTGCAGCAAGAGGGCCGTGAGCCTGACTCTGCTGTTTCACACCTTGTGATCTCAGCACATCCCAGTAGCTCACTCTGGCCTCAGGTCCCTCATCTGCAAAACAGGGACAAACACAACTTTGCTCAAGCAGTGACCTAGAGATGCAGCGAGGTAACAGGAAAACGGCATCGCAAAATCTAAATGCCTCACACCATCATGAAGGCTGGTCGTACCTGGATCCGATGAGTGGGCCAATTAGATATGGCATATTCTTCAGCAATAGCAGCAGATGGCATGTGGACAGATGCCGCATCATGGAGGAACCGTGAAAACATCATGCTAAGTGAAAGAAACCAGACACAGAAGACCACGTGTTACATAATTCCATTTATATGGAACACCCCGAAGAGGGAGATCCATAGAGAAAGTAGATTGCTCATGACCTCTGGCAGAGTAGGAACATGGGCAGTGTCTGCTGCCGGATATGGGGTTTCTTTGCGTAGGGGATGAATAGGCTCTGGAATAGCTGAATGCAGTGGTGCATTTCTGTAATCCCAGCTACTCAGGAGGCTGAGGCAGGAGGATCACAAGTTCAAGGCCAGCCTGGGCAACTTAGTGAGATGCTGACTCAAAATAAAATAAAAAGATCTGGGGATGTGGCTCCATGGTAGAGTATCCCTGGGTTCAATCCCCAGAATCTCTCTCACACACATACACAGAAGATAAAAAGAAAACAGAAGGTTCTGGAATTAGCAGTAATGACTGTAGAATTCTGAATATACAAAAAATGACCGAATCGTACACTTTGGACTTTTCCTTATTTATTTATTTAGCAGCACTGGGGATTGACCCCAGGGATGTTCTACCACTGACCTACATCCTTATCCCTTTTAATTTTTGATTTATGTGGCAGGGTCTCACTACGTTGCTGAGGCTAGCCTCAAACTTAGGATCCTCCTGCCTCAGCCTCCCAAGTGGCTAGGATTTCAAATGTGCACCAAGTAGGTCGCACCCAGTTGAATCATGCACTTTAAGTGGGTGAGAGGTATGGCCTGTGGATTATATCTCAATACAGCTGTTTAAAACAGAAGCATGGTTACTGTTTTGTTTCCCAGCACCACCTGACATGACACTGTAGGCGTACACCAATGAATAAGGGGTCTATTTAGCATCGGCGTAGTTACTTTCACGTGTTCTTATTTTAATTTTATTAGCATTTTTGTTGTTGTGGTGGTCCATTCACTCTGTAAACACTTATCAAGGGTGTTGCAAACACCGTGTCTTCAGGAAGCCTGTGGCCTCCTTGTCTGGGGCAGACAAGCTGGTGGTGTGACTAAAGGGAGCCCAGGGTGCCATAGGAGTACCAAAGAGGACGTTGTGCCAGGTGAGAGGACCAGAGAGGCCCATGGAAGGAGTAACCGTCCCCAAGGAGTAGAGAGGACAGGGACCAGGGGCCCTAGATAGACAGTGCTGTGCTTCAGATCCTGTGGGCTCTTCTGGGGACAGAGGAGGTGTGGAGCTTATGATGGAGGCCACATAGCAGGTGCGTAGGGCCCATCTGATGAATAAGTAATGAATATAGAAATATAGGTGCTCCGAACTCGCTGCTGAGACGCCACTTCATTTATTTATTTAGTTAGTTATTTAGTTTGTGGTACTGGGGTTGTTGGTGCTCCACTACTGGCCTACATCTCCAGCCCTCTGACTTTATTTGGGGACAGGGTCTAAGTTGCTGAAGTCTGGCCTCAACCTTGTGATCCTCTTGCCTCAGCCTCTCGAGTCGCTGGGACTATGGGCATGTGCCACCACACCTGGCTATAAGACACTGCTTTAAATTCTCCCTACAGATTCTAGAGTTTGTTTCTTCAGTGCTAAGGATCAAGCCCAGAGCCTGGTACATGCTAGGCAAGCACTCCACCACTGAGCTACGCCTCCGCCCTCCAGGGATCTACTGTCCATGGAAGGGCAGCCCCTTGGCAAGACCACAGCACCCTTGATGAAGCCCAGGGAATCACACTTGAATATGATGCAGACCTCCTGGGGCCTTGCCATCCTGCAGTCACAGTGGGGATGAGCCCTAAAACTGCAGTTTCCTTCTTTTGTCTTCCTCTTCCTTCTTCCTGGTGATTAAACCCCAGGAGGCTGTACATCCCCAGCCCTTTTGTGAGACAGGGTCTCTCTGAGTTGTTTAAGGCCTTGCTAAGTTGCTGAGGCTGCTTTGAGTTTGTGACCCTCTGGTCTCAGCCTCCCAGGTCACTGGGATTACAGGTGTGCACTACCACACCAGGCTTTTCTCTTCTCCCCCCTTCCCCCCTGCCCACCTTCGTGGGGATGGAAGAGAGGGAGCTCCTGCATTCTAAGCACCTGCTCTATCATTGGGCTACGCCCTAGCCCTGAGGTGCTCCTTTTCTAACAAGCTCCCCCTGAGGCCAAGCTGTGACGCCACTGATCCCAGGACCCCATTGCTGCCTCAGGCCTTTGCCCCTTCTGAGCCTGGCAGCTTCTTGACGCTCCCCACCCATCACTGGCTGTCTTCTCCCTCTGGGTCCTGCATTCCTACCTGGAATGTGCTCCCCTCCCCTGCTACCTGCCACCTGTGCCTTTGTAGCCCCCCAGCTGTCCTGGCAGTGCCCATGCTTGGAGCAGAGACTGCACAAGGTCACCAAATCCCAGCACCTCTGGGTCAGGGGCCTGAAACAGGAGTGGAGCGGGAAGTCAGGTGCACAGACGGGTTTGACCAGAACAGGGACGGGATGGTGGGGGCTGTGCTGGGGGCGGGGCAGGAGGAGAGAAGAATGCCGCCCAACCACAGGAAAGGCGCCAAGAATCCTGGATTTGGGTCACAGGACTGCAGTGATTCAGATGTTTGCCTTTATGCTTTTTTATATTTTCTAACTTAAACAAAAATGAGGGCTGGGGGTACAGCCCAGTGGTAGAGCACTTACTTGTCTAGCATGTGCGAAGCCCGGTTCAATGCATAGCACTGCAAAAAAAAAAAGAAGGCATGTATCTATATTTTGATTTGTAGTGTATGTTTTCCTATTTAAATTTAATTTATTTAAATAGTACATTTACAAGTTTTGGATTTTTTTTTTTTTTTTTTTTTTTTTTTGATATCAGGGATTGAACTCAGGGGCACTCGACCACTGAGCCCCATCCCCAGCCCTATTTTGTGTTTTATGTAGAGACAGGGTCTCACTGAGTTGCTTAGCGCCTCGCCATTGCTGAGGCTGGCTTTGAACTCGCGATCCTCCTGCCTCAGCCTCCTAAGCCTATGAGATTACAGGCATGTGCCATTGTCCCTGGCCACATGAGTCTAAATTTAAGAGATATAAAAGTAAAAGGTTTTTTAGTCAAAACTCTCCCTCTGGGCTAGGATTGTGGCTCAGTGGTACAGTGTTTGCCTCGCATCCATGAGGCACTGGATTCGATCCTCAGCACCACATAAAAATAAATAAAGATATTGTGTCCATCTACAACTAAAAAAAATTAAAACAAAACAAAACAACCAACACTATTCATTTACTCATTATTTTTTATTTTTTGTAGTACTGGAAATTAATCCCCAGGATCCTCTACTACTGAGCTACACCCCCAGTCCTTTTCATTTTGAGACAGAGTCTCCCTAAATTGCCCAGGCTGGCCTTGAACTTGCAATCTTCGTGCCTCAGCCTTTGGGGTCACTGGTATTACAGGTATGGGCCACCATGCCTGGTTGACTCACTTTTTTTTTTTTTGTATTGAGATTGAACTCAACAATGCTAGCCATTGAGCTACATCCCCAGCCCTTTTTATTTTGGAGGACAGGGTCTCACTAAATTAGAGCCTCATTAAGTTGCTAAGGCTGGTCTTGAACTTGTGATCCTCCTGCCTCAGCCTTCCAAGTGACCACCACACACAGCTACTCACTTCTTTTTTTTTTTTTAATTTTTTTTTAGTTGTAGATGGACACAATGTCTTTATTTTGTTTATTTGTTTGGTTTTTTTTATATTTTTTTTAGTTGTAGATGGACACAATGTCTTTATTTTATTGCTTTGTATGTGGTGCTGAGGATCGAACCCAGGGCCTCACGCATGCGAGGCAAGTGCTCTACCGCCGAGCTACAATCCCAGCCCCCAGCTACTCACTTCTTATATATCCTTCCAAAGATATTTTATGTTCATTACAGGATGTATTATTTTAGCATAAAAAATTATGTGGGCTAGGCTAGAGTTGTGGCTTGGTAGTAGAGCGCCTGCCTAGCATGGGTATGACACTGGGTTTGATTCTCAGCACCACATATAAATAAATACAATATAGGTTAATAAACAACTGGGCTGGGATTGTGGCTCAGTGGTGGAGCGCTTGCCTCGCATGCGTGGGACCCTGGGTTCGATCCTCAGCACCACAGACAAAGCAATAAAATGAAGGCGTTGTGTCCATCTACAACTAAAAAATATTAAAAAAAAAAAAGATTAATAAACAACTAATAAAAGTATTGAAAAACTTATCTGGGCTAGAATAAATAGACAAATTGATCTTTGTGGAAATTAAAAACTTTCGCTTATAAGAAGATACAATCAATAGCCAGGGCAGTGGTACACACCTATAATCCCAGCAATTTGGGAGGTTGAGGCAAGAGGATCACAAGTTCAAGGCCATTCTGGGAAATTTAGCAAGATCCTGACTTACAACAAAAAATAAAAAGGGCTGGGGATGTGGCTCAGTGGTTAAGTGCCCCTGGGTTCAATCATCAGTACCGGAAAAAAAGAAAAGAAAAGAAAAGAAAAAAATAATTAAAAACCCCCCAAATAGCAAGTGTCGGCGAGGATGTAGGATGTGTTGAGTTGGTGCGAAGGTAAAATGGTTCAGCCATTGAGGGAAACAGCACGGTCATCCTCAAAACATTAAAAATAGAATTGCCATATGATGCAGCAATTCCACTTGTGGGTATATAACTAAAAGAATTTAAAGCATAATTTTAAAGATAAATTTGTGTATTCATAGCAACATCATCCCCAATAACTAAAACCCAATAGCAGCCCAAGTGTCTGTTAATGGTTAATGGATAAGCAGAGTGTGGTATTCAGCTACAATGGAATATTAGTCAGGCTTAAAAAGAAGGTCATTCTTCTGGGCACGGTGGCGCACACCTGTAATCCTAGCAACTCAGGAAGCTGAAGCAGGAGGATTTCAAGTTCAAAGCCAGCTTCAGCAATTTAGGGAGGCCCTAAGTAACTGAGCAAGACCTTGTTTCAAAATAAAAAATAAAAAGGGCTTGAGGATGTGGCTCAATGGTTGAGCACTCCTGCATAAAAACCATAGTACCGCCTGCCCCCAAAAAGGTAATTCTGACATATACTACGGCTTAGACGGACCTCAAGGACATTGTGCTAGTGAAGAAAGGTTGTCACTAAAAGACAAGTACTCTATGATTTCACACATGCAGTGTCTAGGACAATCAAAATCATAGAAAGCAGAATGGTGGTTGCCAGGGACTGGAGGAGGGTAGAGTGGGCGTTATTGTTTAAGGGGTGCAGAGTTTCAGTTTTGCAAGAGGAAGAGTTTTGGAGATGGGATCATAGGTGGGGTAGTGGTTGCACAACATGACTGTAGTAATGCCACCGACCTCTAGAGATGCTTGAGGGAGCTTGCCCAACATGTGCCGGACCACGGGTTCCATCTCCAGCCCTGCAAAAACCAAAACCCACACCAAAAAAAAACCCAAAAAACACAAGAAACCCCAACATGGTAAATTTGTTATGTGTATTTTACAATTTTTAGAAAATGAAAGATGAAAGAAAAGACAAACAGGATGACGCTGGAGCTGGGAGATATGGATTTGGAAGTCACTTTCATGGACAGGAAGGGGAGGGCCTGGAAGACCAGAAAAGAGGGCAAGGTCAGTGGTGGAACAGTCGAGAACTGTGGGCAGTGCAGACCTGAGTACTCGCCCTCTCAGTTCCGCAGATTTGGCCTGCACTCTGGCTCTATCAATTAATAGGCTGTGAACTTGGCTGGTCACTTCACCTCTCTGAGCCTCAGTTTCTTTATGTGTAAAAGGGGGATAATATTTGTGTATTCCTCATGGTATCCTTGTGAGACAATACTTAAAGCACTTAACACAATGCTTGCCCCCTGGTGAAACAAAAAATGAGAGCCTCTGGAAGAGATGTGTTAAAAATATTTCACAACAAGCTGGGCGCGGTGGCGCAAACCTATAATCCCAGCACTTAGGGAGGCTGAGACAGGAGAATCACGAGTTCAAAGCCAGCCTCAGCAACGGCGAGGCGCTAAGCAACTCAGTGAGACCCTGTCTCTACATAAAACACAAAATAGGGCTGGGGATGTGGCTCAGTGGTCGAGTGCCCCTGAGTTCAATCCCCAGTACAAAAAAAAAAAAAAAAAATATATATATATATATATATATACACACACACACACATATATATATACATTTTACCACAGTTTTATATATATATATTTCACAACAGGTACAGCCCTGGTACTGACCAATCAGCCAGACCTGCACAAACAGCTGAATGTCCACCCTGGCCATGGGGCTGGGGAGCAGTCAGCAGAGGGGAGACAAGAAAGGAGACTGGTCCCTCTGGGAGTTTCTAGAAAATCTGTAGGGGTGGGGGGTAGTCATGGATCAGATTCAAATGCCTCTAGGAAGGCCAGGCTTGAGGCAGCTTGCTGGCTTCCAAGGGGCAGATTCCAGGAGAGCAGGGCAGAGGGCAAGTGAATCTGAGGTCCTGAATGCGGGGAAGAGAACAGGAAGAGCCCTCAGAGCTGTGCCTGCAGCAACTCAGAAAGTTCCACTCTGAGGTGGGTGTGGCGGCACATGCCTGTAATCCCAGCAGCTCCGGAGGCTGAGGCAGGAGGATTGTGAGTTTAAAGCCAGCCTCAGCAATTTAACATGGCCCAAAAAAAGGGCTGGAGATGTGGCTCAGTCGTTAAACGCCTCTAGGTTCAATCCCCAGTACAAAACAAAAAAAAAGGAAAAAAAACAAAAGAAAAGAAAAAGTTCCAGTTTGTTTTGAAGACCAGGAAATTAGGAAATTCAAAGTATGTTTGCAGCCAGATGAATTTCCAGGGTACTGAAGAGACTAATAATTGGCAGGACTACAAACCCGTATCAACTGCAGGATCCAAATTTTTCTTTATGTTATTGTAACTTTTAATTTTTTGTAATTACAGATGTATTGAAAATTGTGAGAGTGGAACAAAGGATGCCTATGTAGCTTTTAGCCATTTTCACCAGTTATTTACATTTTCCTCTGATTTTATTTTGTTTCCTATTTTACTGAAGTGTGATTGTGATGAACAGAACATCCAAATCCTGAGTGTACAGATCAGTGAATTTTGCCTATGTAGAAACCCCTGGACTTTTCTAGAACATTCTGGCATCGCTGAGGCCTCCCTTGGCCCTGGCTTCCGAGGGAAGCTGCACTCTGACTTCGTCACTAGGGACCAACTATACCCTTTCTACAACTTAACGTAAGTCGGACCATACATTCTCGACCTTTCTGTGCCTACACTCTCTCACTCAATGGTATGTCCACGAGATTCATCCATTTGAAGAAATGACTATATTGAGATATATCACATACCATAAAGCTCCCCTTTGGAAGTATACAATTTGTTTTATGGGGGAAAGCGGGGTTTGGGGATTGAACCCAGGACCATTTAAACACTGAGCTGCATCCCCTATCCTTTTTATTTCATTTTGGACAGGGTCTTGCTAAGTGGCTGAAGGACTTGCTAAATTGATGAGGCTGGCCTCGAACTTGGGATCCTGTTGACTCAGCCTCCCTAGTTGCTGGGATTATAGACATGTGCCACCATGCTTGGCTCTAAGAACATTTTTTTTTTTTTTTTTTTTTT